>VXBT01001273.1:46042-168247 GCA_013400235.1 Oriolus oriolus | reverse complement strand
AAAAAAAAAAAAAAATCGAAACACCCACCTGAAAACTCAGTAAAGGCAATTGATAATGCAAAATCTCGTACAAAGGACAGCTGGTTTTGCTACATTTCAAGTCCCAGCCTGAAACATTTGTACTAAGAAAACTGTGCACTATCTGTGCTGCATTCAAGAGCTTCTGAACGATCCTATGAGATCTGTCACTTCCAGCTGATTTTTTCGTTAGGCTTGTGTTACTTGGAAGTGACAGATGTTAGCTACAAACACATGCGAAGTAGCACCAAAAAAACTATCATATGAGAATAGTAAAACTACATGACAGGAAAGAACTGAAAAAGCAGAAATGTCAGAGAATCATTACTGCATGAAAGAAATACTATTAAAATTAAACTGTACAAGTAACTGTGCTGTCAATGCCTTATTGCTGATTTTAATCAAACTCCTCAATGTTCAACACAGACAACTAAGGCGACCACACTACTTGCTACTAACAAAGCCACAAAGCCTAGCACACAGGTTATTCCAAGAGCCAACCAAAGTAATGTACCACAGTACACAACACATCAGAAGCTGTTTTGAGTAAACGTATCAATTTCAATGTCCAGTAACTTGGCACACTTCAAGAAGATAAACACAGCCTAGATTTATTTGAAAAGTTAAAAATACCCTCCCTAAAAGGGTAGCAAAACACATTTGTAACCTGGCTAAAATACAAAACATCCAACTGAAAAACAGAAGCATTCATTCAAGGCAAATAAAAAAGAAAAATAAAAAGTTACAAGAAGGAAGCCTTTACTTTGTTCACAAAATCGCTACAAGTGTATCTCCTTTAAATGGCAAAAGTACACCAACTCACATGGGTTTTCTACATTTCTGAAGTGGTATCTCCACACAATAAGCTTCTTGCAACAGTGACTTAAACAAAGTTCTGCACCAGATTTTAGAGCGGATAAGCAAGCATGAAGGCTGGTGTGTCTGAATTCTAAAAATCACAGCTTACCTTTCTCTTTCTTCTTTCCTCATCATCTAGATGCTTTTCTTTTTCCTTCTCTGACTTTTTCTTCTTTTTTTTCTTCTTTTCTTTATGTCGTTCTCGCTCATGATCTGACCTATCATCATAGTAACTAGAATCATGCCCTGACCCAGAGAGCTCGGTCACTTCACTGCCTCCAACTTTCAGAACCAGCTTTAAGGGTTTTTCCAAAGGCTTATCCACATAATCTAAATTTAAAAAAAAAAAAAAAAAAAGAAAATTAATAAATGCACAGTGAGCTAATAGCACACAGCAATTACAGAATCAGACTCAATTAAGCTGGAAAAGACCTCTAAGATCGAGTCCAATCTACGACCAAATACCACCATGTCAACTAAACCACGGCATGAAGTGCCACACCCAGTCTTTTTCTAAATACCTCTAGGGACAGTAACTCCACCACTTCCCTGGGCAGCCCATTCTAATACATAATCATCCTTTCTGTAAAGAAATTCTTCCCAATGTCCAACCTGAATGTCCCCAAGTGCAGCTTGAGGCCACGTCCTCTCGTTCTGTCAGTGGTTGCCTGGGAGAGGAGACCGACCCCCACCTGGCTATACCCTCCTTTCAGGCAGCTGCAGAGTGATAAGGTCTTCCCTGAGCCTCCTTTTCTCCAGGCTAAACAACCCCAGCTCCAAAGCTTCTTCTAGAACTACTGTTCATAAGACTTCGCTGCAAATCAAAAATATACACAATGTATATGGAAAGAACAATAGCTAAGACTAACAAATCCAAGCTAACAAACAGTCCTTCAGCACGTCTTACATTGTAATGTTCCACAAACCTGCAAGACGTAAGAAACCGACTCTTCGACCTCCCCTGAAAATGTCGCAAGATCCTTGCAGAGCAAGGTGAAATTAAGCATCACTCAAACACCACAGCGGCCGGATCCCCTCAGGAGCAGCCGTGGGAAGCACGGAGACGTTCGGGCTCACACCCCACCGCCCGCCCCGCGTTCCTTGGGCCGCCCCCGCCGCCGGCAGCTCCGGCACTTGGGGCAGGGTCTCTGCCCAGGCCCCCCAGCCCGCGCAGGGACGCCGGGCCCCGCCGACAGCCGCGCCGGGGGAGGGGGCGGTGGCGCCCCGGGTACAAAGAGGCCCCCCCGGCCCTTACCACTGTAGGCTGTGGCGGAGGTCGAGCGCCATTCTGCCTTCTCGGCTTTGTGCTTTTTGTGCTTCTTCCCCATGGCGGAGCCACAGCCGGCCCCGCCGGAAGCGCTGGGGCGGGCGGCCCCTCCTGCCCGCCGCGGAGGAAGATCCGGGTGAGGTGCCGGCCCTGCCTCGCCCAGCGCGCGCTTTACAAACTGCGGCAGCCGCAGTGGGTGCCCTGCGCCTCAGGCTCGCCCGCGCTCTTCCCGCCGCTCCGGCGCGTCGCTCCTGGGGCCGTGCCTGCCGTGAGGTGATTCCCTGTCCCCGGCGCTGAGGCGGGAGCGGCCCGCCCGCCTGTACGGGCGACTGCGCTCGCGGCGTGTCCCGAGGCTGTCGTCGCCATCTCCTGAGGGAGGGAAGTGCCGATCCCCATCCTGGTCCCGGTCACGTACCCGATCCTTGCTGTGGGCGGTGTGCACGTGGACGAGGCACCGGGAGAGGGCTGTCCGTGCCGTGAGCGTGTAGCAGTCGCTGGAAGTCGCTTCTCTTCGGTATCGCTTTTCCCCTAGGAGCGAGAAAGATGGATGACGCCGCTGGAGATTTGAAGCAAGCGCTCCCAAACGTGTGTGACAGCGTTCAGATCCATGTGGAAGTTCACCAGAAGTCGAGCAGGTCTCTGACCAGAGCGTTACTTGCTGCGACTTGTGCCTGTGTCCTCTCGGCCTCGTTCTGCGCGCCTACGAGAGCCCGCAGCACCCGGCTGTCTTCTCTGTGCTCTCCCAGGGGTTTCCACACCTGTGTCTCTTCCTAAGATTGAGCAAAAACACTTCTCTCAGTTTCACCTTGTGGGTCACGTCACCCAGTTTCATAATCATGTTGGTGGCCACGTTCTGGGTTTGCCCCAGTTTATGCTTGTCTCTTGTCTGTCAGAGCTCACCACTGCACATAGTACTCCAGGTGTGGTCTAGCAAAGCCAGCAAATGGAAACAGTTGCTTTCCCTAACATCTGCAATCTTGGTGGCACAGCCTAAAATAAGGGTGTCCTCATTTGTGGCAGGGGCACAGGGCTGACTTATTGCTAACTTGTCCACCAGTACCCCTGGGCCCTTTTCTGCAAAACTGCATTTTGTCCACTTGGACTCTGATCTGTTCTGTTATCTGGGCAATGGATGGAGAACTAAGATTTCATGTTTACCTTTGCTGAACATCAAAATTTTCCAGTCAAACCAAATTGCCAACTTGCAGAGGTCCCTCTGAACAGCAGCCCTGCCTTCCAGAATACTGAACGCTCTCCCTGCTTTGGTGTTATCCATAAACTTGATGCAGTTACTTTCCATCCCATTGTCGAGGGTGTAAACAAGGATGCAAAAACAGTGCTGGTCCCAATGCTAACAGCACCACACTGCCTTTCCCCACCCGAGTTACTGACAGCTCTGCTTAATCTTTGTACTAATCATAGCCCTCTGAGCTGGACAGTCCAGCCCACCTTGTCCATTTATCCACTTATCTTGCCACTTTGGATAGCTGGATGATATGGGAAAGCATGTCCAAGGTGTTAGGAAAATCAAGGTGTAAAATATCCACTGTGCTATTTTTGCCAGCCTTAGCAGAGAACTGAGATTTTGCACTGGTTGTAGATGATTGAAATTGCAAAATTAAGTTAAGTCTTCAAATGGTATTCCTTTTCTTGGAGTTTTTGTCTTTTCTGGCATTCTCCTTATATTATATCCCCATCCTGACATTTCAGCTGTCCTGCAAGTATAATGCAACTTCCAACCAAATTCAGTCTGTAGTTTGGCTCTGAGTTTTTCTGGTTTTCCTGCTGAAACAGATTGCATAACTGCTTTTCGTTCTTGAAGTCTTCTAGCTGTCTCATTCAGTATCCCCTGATACAACCTCAAACAGAGCAAACAGTATTATTTGGATTGTGCCTTTTAATGCACAAATAAAAACAACTGTTGCTTTTGCAAACAGACTGAATCTGACAGGTTCTTTTTTCCTTCAGAAAGTTGGAGGAGGGTTGAGTGGGTTTGTGGGTTTTTTTGTGTTGGTTGTTTTTTTAGTGTTGGGGATTTTTTTGTTTGGTTGGTTGGTTGGGTTTTTTGGCGTGTGTGAGATGGAAGCTGTTTTCCATGCAGGCCTTGTGTATGAAATAATGCATTCCAACGCTAATTCAAATTCCCTTATGAATGTCAATGCCGTAAAGTAATGGCGTTTCTTTCTTGTTAGTGCGGCCAAGAAAGAAGATATTCGGACAAGTGTCTTAAAGCTGTTGAACAGACACAACATTGTGTTTGGTGATTACAAGTGGACAGAGTTCGACGATGCTTTCCTTAACAACAACGTGCAGTCTGTGTCGATTGTGGATACGGAGCTGAAACTGAAGGACAGACAGGTATTCCCAGTCAAGAATGTGCAGCTCTGTTCGTGTGCCCCTGAACCGGTTGTAGGTAGACTGGTGGTACCCCCAAGGGCATAAGCGAGACAAGGAATAGGATGATGTAGTATCTTTTCTTAGGCTGACTAGTATAACTAGGAAAAGGTGGCTACGTTTTTTTTGTACCACTTAGTAAGGTCTGAAACTAGAGGTAGTAGGCTTCGGAGATAAATGCCAGCTGAGAACTGTAATTTTCTTTTGTTCAATTAGCTTTGAATGAGAAATATGATGGATTACAAGTCTTTTTATGTTCTTTCTAGCCTATTGATCTGAGCAAAAGCAGTCTTTCTCTTCATATTTTTCATCTGAATGACGAAGGACCAGCCTCTGAAAACCTGGAAGAAGAGAATGAGGATATCACTGCAGCTCACCACTGGGTGCTACCAGCAGGTACCTGTATGACATTTCTGGAAGCTCTAGAGCAATGAAAGAAAATATTGCCAGTGCTAAAAGTGTTTATAGTTACCTGTTAAAGGTATTATTTGTATTTGTTGTTTGTCTGTAGAACAAATATGTTTGGACTTTTTTCTTTGTAGTTTTGACTGAACTGCTGCAGGTGATTCCAAAACACATAATTTATTTCTGTAATACTTGTGGATGTGTGGAAATAACTGGTCCTGTGGTCTAAAACATATAGTCATAATCAGAAGCATGCAAGTTTTTAACCCTGGTGGTTGCATTCCAAGTTTTATTTAACTTGAAGACCCACGAGACACTCATCACTTTAAATATTTCCAGAGCCGACTACTGGCTTCCAGTCCCCAAGGCAGTACTGCTGTTATATATGAAACAGACAAACAAAGTAAGGAGATTTAGTCCTTGCCTTCTGGAGAGGAAAAATAAGGCTTTCCTCTGTGATAGAGCAAGACCTGCCTTGTTACTATCTTGTGCTTGGAGAAGTTGGATTCTCTGCCAGGAAGAAGCAGCACAGGTGTGAGCTTAAGCTCAGAGAGACAGTAATTCTGAAACATTTCCTACTCTTTCCATGTTGTGAAATGCGTAACTACCCATTACATTTGTTTTCAGGAAGGATTAAATCTTGTACATTGACATTACTGCCACAATTTTGTGGTTTATAGTTGTTTCGTCTTTTTTGGGTTTTTTTGCAGAAAGTTAGAAGCCAGCAGGTGGGAATGATTGATACTCAAATGACAACTTTAGTTTTTTATGCATTATTCTGCTACATGCTTTTTTTTTTGTCCTCTACATCTTTATGTTTAAGAAAAAAAAGCAAAGTTGAATGATAAATTTGTCTTAGAACCCTCCTCCTACCATAACTTTTCATTGCTGTCTTGGTGAAATGTAAGTCCATCCTCTGCTGAGGATGTAAGGAACGGTATTTTTCATTTAATGTTAAGAAATTAACATTAATTTCTCATCACAATTATTTGAGGAAGTAGAAGCTGGGAAACTGCTGAATTTGTCTGTTAGAAAGTGGTGTTTGTGTTTTGAGAAAAATAACTCTTTTTTTTTTTTTTTCCCGCAGATGCTTTACTTGTTTTTATACATCTGTTCTTAATTCTTCATTTTAGCTGAGCATAATTTGAGAACTGTTTTGTGTTGCAATGATGAGTTACAGGTTTCCAGACTGATTTGTCCTAAACCGGTATATAATATATTGCTTTTGCAGCTGAGTTCCACGGCCTTTGGGAAAGTCTTATCTATGACACTGAAGTAAAATCAAACGTAAGTTGGAAATGAATAACAATTAAGATTGCTTGAGGAGAAGTAAAAGCTGAAATGAAGCCTGTTTGAAGTTTGCTGCATCCTATGGAGATTTGGGTGCAGGCTAGGCAGCAGGGAATGGGAGTTTAACTTTGTTTCTGGCAGCAGCTAAACAGTTGATGGGCTTGGCAGTAATGTCGGGCAGCACTGTTACTGTTCGTGCAGATACTTAATTCAGTGATTTGACCAGAGCTGAGTGCACTGCCACTTGAATGCTGGTAAGACATTGGAAAGAAACAAAACAGTTCCATGGGGTCATTTTCCAGCTTGAAGATCCTGTGCATTCATCAGAGGTTGTGATGGTAACTGCCAGAGCTTGTAGAATGGTAACACTGTAACCTGAAATTTAGTAATTATGATGCAAATAAAACCCACAAATAGTTCAATTCACCTTCTAGCTGAAGTTCTTAGACACAAATAATTAATTCATTAGCTTATTTGTAATACCATAGATACAGTATTAACACTTAAGCCTCTATAACCAAATATAGAAAAGCAAAACATTCCAGTGATTGTACTTCTTAATTTGTAAGATAAATGTCAAGTAATACATCCACATTTGTCTAATTTATGGAACAGCTTTCCAAGTCATCTGTGAAATGACAAGACTATTTACTAAATGGTGTACTAAACAGCAAGCTGGTCACTATTGAGTGTAAGTGCATATGGGTAGAAAGAAGTGGTTGCTTTTAATGACTAAAACCAGAACTACTTCTGTAAAATTGTGATAAATCTTCATTTTTTAAACCATGGAAATGTCTGAGCATGGTTTGGTTCTACAGGCTCTGAAATGGTTGCTGTGAATTTTCAAAATAGTACAATTTTGATAGAATTTTGAAAAATATGTGGATTACGTTCAGTTGTTTTTGCTGTTGTGTGATTACTCCATCTCTAGCATGAGATATTGCAGTAGCACCATTGTCTTGTCCCATTAACACGTAGGGATCAAAAGCTGGTTACAGGTAAAAGCAACAGAAGATAATGTGGCATCACGTGTTATTATAGGTAAAAGTCACTACAGAATCACACCTGAAGTTGTTGAAGGAGTTCTCTACTTCCTAACTCTAGATAAATCTGAAATGAAGCTGTAGTATTTTTAGAAGCAAGCATTCCGGGAAATACATGCAACTTCTCTTATTTGGAAGGATGAGTAATCTACAAATTCCCTGCAACAGCCGATACAAATGCTTCAATAAAAAGGAAATAAAATGTGACAGGAAATGCTTTGTTTGGTGGACTGACTACAACAAACTGAACAAATGTATAGCTGTACAACATCTAAACAGGACCCAGAGTTTGAGTCTTCGACTCTCTGTGCTTGGGCTTGTGTTTTATAGATACACAGTACGTGGGACAATGGAAAATAAAATCAATTTCCTTTCCTTAAAGCATTTAATTTATTCATTTAAAAGTTCCAGAACCCCATTTGTGCTGAGTACTATTCTTATTTCTTGAGGAAAGAAATTAATTCCCATCCTTTGCAGAAATAAATTTGCCTACGACTAAAAGACATGTGCTCCTTTTTTGTTGTTGTTATGAGTGCAAAATAGACATCATTAGAGATTGATTCTATTTGTAGTTGTATTTCTGTTATGTGTCTAATTTGTGTCTTTCTTTTTGTCCTCTTCAATTAGTTACTTGATTACGTGACGACAACATTATTATTTTCCGACAAAAATGTTGACAGTAACCTGATATCGTGGAACAGAGTTGTTTTGCTGCATGGTAAAAATGATCTGTTTTAAACCAAGTAGATTCATTGGCCATCTGTTTATACTTTCCTTCTGAAAGACTTGTATTCCGGTCCTGTGTAGTGAAATGAGGTGATACAAAAGCAGTGGCAAAATATTCCCTCAATAGTACATGTTTAGATGAAATGTAATGTCAGAGTCAAATCAATGTTCACTTGTACTATGTTTTGCATGAATTTAAATTCTAAAATTTACAGTGGGCTGACAACTGTGAATTTCTTAATTTTAATTTTTAAGTCATATTGTTGCATTTTTACATAAAGACCAAAAATAGTGCAGATACTGAAGATATTAGGAGGCATATCTTAGTTAAGCTTCTACTGCAGTACTAAATATTCTGTTAGTTAGAGCTTTATGAAAACTTTGAGAAAACTGGGAAGTCAATCTCTGTGTTGTGTTGTTGACACTGTGTTCTGTTGCCAGCTCTTGCTAGTTTAGTTATTGTTATTTCAGTGAAGCTGAAATTTTCAGTCAGTCCTAGCTTTCTGTGGAGATTATACCGCAAACAAGATTAGCATCAACTGAATCTGTTCTCTTGCAAAATGTGTCTTGCATTGATTTTGTCATCAAGACTGGTATTCAAAAGTAAAAGGTCATAGTCGAAATATTTGTTGATTGTACTTAAGTTACAACTGTCAATTTAGAAGCTTCAGGATGTTTTTGTTTGAAAGACTTTATTTCAGACTCATGCTCTATTAACTGTGCTTATACTTAACTGTTTGGTGAAAGTCTATGGCTCTTCCACAGGGTATTAAGTCAGATCCAAACGGTTTGTCCCAGAGTATAGTTCCTAAGATAATCTGGGTTGCCCCAAGGAAGAAATTTCTGGGAAAGTGGACAGCTGATCAAACTGATCATGATATGTTTCTGTTTTCCATGTTAGAAGAGTATGTTTCAGGAAGATACAAGTTTAAGCATAGCACTGATTATAGAGAATGCTGATAAGCATTAGCCCTGCTGGGATGATACACTTTGCTTCTCTGGCTGCTGAGTGTTTTAACTCTACGGTGTCTGCATACAAACTGTTACACTAACTACACTAATAATTGAAAAGTGTATAAAATCAAACATCAGCTCAGAGATTGTGGTCAAGTAAGCAATTTTCTCAGAATACTCTGGTGTACACAATCATTGTCTGTTGTGTTTTTACCCTACAGTTAGTGCTGTAATGAAATAGAGTAGTTAAAAAGCTGTTAGATGTCATTAACAGTCTCATGCAGACTCTGTGTAATGTATGGATCTGATTTCAAACCAGGCCCTCCTGGAACTGGGAAAACTTCTCTCTGTAAAGCATTGGCTCAGAAACTGACAATTCGGCTGTCATACAGGTGAAAATTTTTTGGAAATTTTTCACTTTAGCTTACTATACTTAGTTGTTGTTTTTCACTAGCCCAGGTGTATTTCATATTTGATTCCAAGTAACTTGTACCTAGTGCTAATATGTCTTTGTTTTTGTAGAGCACCAGGCTAGCAATAAAACTGATCAGCTGGACTGATATTTCAATGCCTTTTAAAATGTGTAATTATTTGTGCCCAGGTGTGTAAAAGAAATTCCAGTGGCAGTACAGAAATTTTTGCTCACATTGCACATCAATGAATATTAAAGGGCAAAGGATCAAAGAGTATTTTGGGTTTTGTGTCTTCATGTTTGATAGAGCCTGGTTTTAATAGGTAGCAGATTTTAAACTAATTTCTTTTGTACTTAGATTGTCTGAATGCCACAATCTACAGAGGTCAGTTTGTGTATCAGACAAGTAATAAGAAATAGCCTAAAAGTTCATAGCAACTTAACAAATTTATATTAAAAAATGTTATATAAAATACAAGGTGTAGCATAAATAATGTGTAATTATTGGCTTGATCTGACTCGAGCCCAAGATGAATGGGTGAAAATCATGGGCTGTATAATATGTGGTTCAGATGCTTTGTGACTTCTTGCTATACTGAAGAAAATCTTACACAAAGAGAAGAATGAGGCAATTATCAGGGTAACTGTTACTTACCCTGTTCTAATGAAGAAATTCTAATAGCAATTTGATGTACAGAATTCTAGTGACATTTTCAGCAACATGATGATTTCCAGCTACAAAAATAATACCAATGAAACATGTATTATGTTTTGAAAGGTAAGTAATTTAAAGTACTAATTCACAGAATTCCAGGGTCAGAATGTCAGGAATGAGACCTATAGAAGTTAAGGATATCACTGATTTTTATTTATGGTTGAGTTGATACTTCTTTTTCTCTTCATACTTTAGGTATAGGTATGGACAGTTAGTTGAGATAAACAGCCATAGCCTTTTCTCTAAATGGTTTTCTGAGGTATGTATTGATGTAGCTAATAAAATAAACTTAGCGTTTTTAGAAATTACACTGTAATTATTCTGTTGAGATTTTTTCCTAAGTATGCGCACCACAGATTGCTCGGAATAATTAATGTGTTTGAGAACGCTTAAAGAGAAGCTATTGTAGAAAGTTGTTTTAAAACCCAGGTATTTACACCTTTAAATATTATAAGCTTTGAAAAGTTATGTTAAGGAAATAGTTAAATGTATGCATATGGTGTCTTTCCAGAGTGGCAAGCTTGTGACCAAGATGTTCCAGAAGATCCAAGAGTTAGTTGATGACAGAGATGCTCTTGTATTTGTACTGATTGATGAGGTATGATTCCAGTATCATTGTTGTACATAAAATTTAGAAGAAAGGAAATTGATGGAAAGGAGATGCAATCGTGCTCATTCATAAAGAACAATAAAAGCACATTTATGCTATTTTCTAAGCTACATAACTGTGCAGATGAGTGAATTTTAGCCTTGATTGCTGCAGATTTGAGGGGTTTGGAAGGAACGTAGTATGACTTAGTAGGCAAATTCCAGCTAAAAATGACTTGAAGCCTTTCTGGGTGGAATTTCCCTTGCTGCTGTATGTTTACAAGTGGAATATTGTTTTAAACTTCAAAGTAGCCCAGATTTGTATTATTTGCACTCTTCCATTTGTTGTAAAGCTCTAAAACACGTGAATATGGTTCAGTTCATTGTCGTTAGATTTTCTTCAAACTTGCATACATAAGCGACTCAGTAAGTATGCACCTTATTAACTTTGTCATGCTGGAGTTCCTGTGGGGAAGCTCACTCGAAATTCAACCCATTCATTATTCTGGTGGTGTGTCCCATGCCCTCCACCTCTGAAATTTAAAATGAAAACCAGCCTCCATTCTGCTGTCTAAACAGGGATTTCACTCACTACACTTTGCTTCCTTGACATGCCTTTCTTTCTCCCTGGAAATTCCAACTTAACAAAAAATTTTGAAGATGAAGTTTTAGATAGCAGGTAGAGGGCTCTGAAGGTGTATTGCATGGGTTACCTGTTTGCTGCCAGAACTCCAAAAGAGTGATCTTTTGGGGTTTTTTGGTGTTTGGTGATTTTGTTGTTGTTTTGGTTGATTGGTTTGGTTTTTTTTGTAGGTGGAAAGCCTCACAGCAGCCCGCAGTGCCTTCAAGGCAGGCACAGAGCCTTCAGATGCTATTCGTGTGGTGAATGCTGTACTGACACAAATAGACCAGATTAAAAGGTATTTGTTTGCATATTATTGCAACAGCAAAAGGTAATTGACAATTTCAATATCCCTAATGCTGCTAAATTTCAATTCCTACTTGGAATACTAAACCAGAGTGGTTAGTGAACTATTCTTTGTCAATGATGCTAGTTTTGAAAAGAAATGGGAGTAGTCCAGCAGAATATTTTACACATACCTGAGTGGACAATCAAATCTGTGGACAGTATGCTTCCCTTAAAGACAGGGAGAGAAAAAGGACAGATCATCATGATGTCTGCTTGGAGAACAGCCATCAAAATTGAAATGGAAAACATGTTGATTAAAGGTTCAAATTTACAATTCTTTTTATAATCTTTTTTTGTGTCTGTCAGAAGCTATGCTAGTAAGTTCTAGATAGTTAATGTGTATCACCTGTGAAATAGGCTTAGAGGAACTATGGACACTTGAGAAGCAGCTGAAGGAAAGAGACTATGCATTGAAACAGTCTGGTGATAACCGGCCAAGAGCTTCAGTTCATTTAATGTAATTCCTGATTGACATGAGTGATGTGACAGCTTACTGCATAAAATGATTTGAATCATAAGAAGGAAGGTCTCAACTTGCCAGTCACAAAAGGAGATAAATCTTTTACGTGTGACCTAAAAATCTGTTTTTGTCTTGAAGGTATCCCAATGTAGTTATCCTGACTACTTCAAACATTACAGAGAAAATTGACATGGCCTTTGTAGACAGGGCTGACATAAAACAATACATTGGACCTCCATCAGCTGCTGCAATATTTAGGATATATCTTTCTTGTCTAGAAGAACTGATGAAGGTAATACTTGAAAGCAAAACTGTAAAATGTTATATTTTATTAAATTTGACATTTTAATCATACTCCCTAAATAACAAAAATACATAAATTTCATTCCTTTTCTATATTTCCACCCTTACTGTAGAATTTAATTTTGGATGCATTTATTTTTCATACAACAGTGTGTAACTCTCATTTCTAGTGTCAAATAATATATCCTCGACAGCAGCTTCTGACACTTAGAGAGCTCGAGATGATCGGCTTCGTAGAAAATAATGTGTCAAAGTTAAGCCTTGTACTAAAAGACATCTCGAGGTAAGATTCTGAAATCCTACTTTTTTCACATATATATATGTACTGAGTTGTGGAATGATGTGTAAAGGTAACCAAATTTCCTAACAACTGGAGATCTGAAACAACTCAATTTTTTTTCTGTTTCCAACAGTGCAAAAACCCTCAGGGGACAAAAAGTGGAAGCAGTCACAATTTGCTAACATTTCTTAGTCTCAGATCTGGCTTGGCCTAGTACTGCTTCTGGTTTGGGCTCTGCCATTTGAAGTCCTCTGGACAAGTTGCGGGCTGGATTAGCCTTAGGTTTCAGTGGATTTTGGGAATTGTAATATGCTTTAGCAGAAATAGCATGAGCCTTAGGTCCTGCTAAGAAAATGTCTTGAAATGCCTCGCCATCTGCTAGATCAGTATTTAGCATGGAGATCTAAGTGGACAGAAACAAGGGGGAAAGGAGTGAAGTGTAAATGGACAGTGTTGTGGTTTGCTGAGTGTGTTGGTAGAGCAAATGGTCTTCCACTGCAGCATAACTGTTCTTGGAACAATAAAAATGATATTCACAATATCAAGTAATGTTTTTTTCATACGTGCTGGTCCCTGTAGAACAAAATAATATTCATAAAGTCGGGAAAGTGTGGATTTTTTTCTGTTCCTGGAGTATGCAGTCTTAACCCATGAGGAATGAAGTGAAAACAAGTAAGTTTTTCCAGGCCCAGAGGTTTGCATTTTATATACACACAGTGGTGCTTGGAGAAGATGCAGACATACACCAAGTGGGTGAGGTGAAGGAAACTGTGTGTAAACAGTGGGTAGAAGGAGACAGGCAGTACCCATAAGGTCCAGCCTTCAAGCCAGTTTTTTTCCCAGTCCTTCCAAAAGTGGTTGTGTCTGTACCATGCTGTTTCAGTGTAGACATTCCCCTAAATTCTTGAGATTGGCACAATTATGTGAAGGGCCTGATGTAAGAGTTGGCAGGCAGCTGTGCCTGTGCTGTTTCTGTACCTTGCTGCCTTTTCTGTACTATGCTGTGTAGCCTCCCATAAGCAGAACTTGTCTGTTCACTCCCTGCTCCTGCAAAAAGAGCTGCAAGTGGCCTGTTGAATTGTCGTGTGAGGTTTTTTTGGAGCAACATGATGGAGAAACACAGAAAAAGGAAAGGCCTTCTTTTAAGAGTGAATATCTAGCATTTAAGCAGCACTTGTCTCTGTTTTACTGTAGAAAAAGTGAAGGTCTTGGTGGCCGGGTCCTGAGAAAGCTTCCTTTCCTAGCACATGCGCTTTATATTCAAGTAAGTTTATTATATTAAGTGAGTTTATTCTGTTCATTATATTTTGGGTTGGGTTTGAGACAGGCAGGGAGATATTTGAACACTGCCTGAAGTGAAAGATTGGTCCAAACCTCCCATTTAATCTAAATTGCATCTTGCTTTGCAGCTTTGTACAAACTGAAACAATTGCATGCTGCCCATAATTTAGAATGGGGTTGAAGAAGACAGGTGGGATTGACCTGCCCAAGAGCATTCTACTTTTAATTAAATTAATGAACCTTGATATTGGTGCTCTTACAATTTCTTGCTGAAAAAAACCCCCAAACCTCTGCCACTTTATAAATAATAATTTGTTAAAAACCCATTTTAAGCAAATATACAGTTATTGTGACTGAAGACTTTGCACAGATTGACTTTGACTTTGCTATGCTAGCTGATTTAAAATAAACTTGCAGTTTGGTTCATAGCATTTTGAAATTTTTCTAACATGAAATTCAAGTATTTCTCTTTTAAATACTGTGATTTGTCTGTAAAATATTATGTCTGCCTATTGCTGTAGTGTGTCTAACAAAATGTTCTCTTATTTTCAGTCCCCCAGTGTTACAATGACAACTTTTCTTCGGGCCCTTTCACTTGCAGTAGACAAACAATTCGAAGAAAAAAAGAACCTTGCAGACTGTGTGTGATACTCTACTGTTTTGTAGTTGATTGTATTGTTATATTTTTCATTCAAGTTGTGCTACTTTTATGCATTTGTAAAATAAATTGTCAGCACCTTAAAAAGCCTAGAATGCCTCATCTGGTTTTTCAAAATATTCATTAGTAAACAATTAAAGAAGTTCACAGCATATTTTTCAAAACCTTTGTTTCAAATGCCAATAAAATGATTGTAAAAAGTTTTTGGTTTAAGTCAGTTTCCATCTTTTGCCTTTACTAACACTGGGCAGGCTTCTGTTCCTTGTTTCTTAATCACTTACTTTCTATCCATGAATCAGCTTTTATATTTCTGTTTTCTTTTTGTATTTTTAGTAGCAATAGAAATTCAGTCTTTGGATCTGATACTTCTGCCATAAATGCAGTATTTGTTATTGCTTCTGAAATAAAAGGCATGAAACTGGGAAGAAGAATTCAAAGTGCTCAGTGACAGACCAGATCTTTCATGCTGACATCTCTTTATCTTGAAATTTAATATCAATTACTATGGTTTTTAATTCATCAGATTCAAAAATTTAAGATCAAGAGATCATGTAATTGTATTTTGTAAAATTTGGGGGGTTTTTTATGTTTTTGAAAGGACGTGAACCAGAGTGGACAATGTTTTCTCCATGCAGTATAACTACGATGTGTAAGAAAAGTTCTTTAAAATGCAAATTTGGTTTGGTTTTGTTTTATAAAAAAGAGAGACAGGGACTTTTTGCAAGGGTGTGTAGTAATAGGACAAGAGGGAAAAATTTTAAGCTGAAAGAGGGTAGGTTTAGATTAGATATTTGAAAGAAATTTTTTGCTGCGAGGGTGATGAGGCACTGGCACAGATTGCCCAGCGAAGCTGTAGATGCCCCACCCCTGGGAGTGTTCAAGGCCAGGGTGGATGGGACTCTGAGCAACCTGGTCTAGTGGGAAGTGCCCTGCGCATGGAAGGGGTGGAATTTGGAACTAGATGATCTTTAAGGGCCCAGCCCAAACAATTCTGTGATTCTGAATGTTAAAGGAGTTTCCAGAACAGTTTTTTTTACAAGAAAATGGAGAGATTTAAGTTGATTATATCTAGTTCAGAGATGCCTCCTAGCTATTGGTGTTGAAATACTTTAGTATTCAACAGTACTTTGTGCATTCAATAGTACTTTAGTGCATTTTGTTGCTTCCTTATTTGTATCTTTTAAATCAATGTTATGTTATACATCCATAATATGAAATATTTTGATCCTGAGTTATAGTTATTAATGAACACTATACACTGTGTTTTAAAAATTTGAATGGAACTTGTCAAATTCTATTAAATTTTTTTATGGCATCTATTTGTATGTAAAAAGAGTCTCTCAAGCCTGTGTAAGTGTCTGTTTATTCTATTACTTTTGAAAATAACTTGTTACATATTATTCCATATCCACCCCCCAAAAATAGAAGGGGGAGGTGGGCAGCAGAAGAGAGTTCTGCTTGGATTGTCTTACGGATTTCCAGAGCTGCTCTAAGAAAAGACACGCTGGATATGAGGAGACCTCTGAGTAACCTCCTCCCAAGGTCAGAGCAACTCCATCCCACACTCCAATGCAGTAACCTCAGCTACTCTTTTCACAGGAGTCTCAGTGGCCACACATTTAATCCTCTGTTTTCTTTCAGTGTTTGGTTAATGGTTACATGGAGGGAATAGTCCTCTTTTCCAGGTATAAATAATTTTTTCAAATATAATCATAAATCAAAACTGCCATCTTTTATCACAAACAATAATTTTCAAATTTGTCCTTAGCAGATTCCTTTTAATTCTGCTCAAAGCCACTAGATGGCAAAAATGAATCCTTGAGATTTAGCAAGTCATGTGAGAATGGAAATGCTGACTGAAAGTTTCAAAAGCCCTAATGAGCAAGACTTTGCCACAGTGAAAAATGCCTCTTCAAGATGTAATGTCAGCTGTAACGTAACGTAACACCATAGAATTTCTCTGCTTGGCCTTACAGAAAAATTCTGGAATTTAGTATGTTTTGCCTAATAAAAGGAAA
This sequence comes from Oriolus oriolus, assembly GCA_013400235.1. Lineage (NCBI taxonomy): Eukaryota > Metazoa > Chordata > Aves > Passeriformes > Corvidae > Oriolus > Oriolus oriolus. The sequence goes on along the minus strand of VXBT01001273.1, from coordinate 151,607 downwards.
CTGTTGCAGTAATTGATCCAAAGATGAAAAGCAGTGAGTTCTCTATGCTACAGCAGAAGTTATTTTGTCCTGTAATTTTACCATCTCGTCCACTGGCTGGTGGGTTTAGAAAAATATCTGGAATCTAGGTCACTATAAGCGTAGATGATGAAATATTGAGCCTGTTGAATGCAAAGACTTTCAGCGCAGGGACATTAAAGTGTGGAGATTTAGAACAGTTAAGTAATCCCGAAATAGGAAAGTGAAATCTTTTTTCCTTTTCTTGGAAAAAGCACATATAGACTCTTTGCCAAGCTGAGAACAGCTTATTTTATGGGATATTTCCATGACTAATGTTTTTCCAAGCAGTGAAAATTGTTCATTTCTGATCCAGATCCTGTGACATGATTTTCAAAATTGGGGTAGAGGAGGTTGAAGAGAGAAGGATTTTATTACCGAACTTATTCACTGGAAATTATGCAAAGACAGTGATTTTTCTACAATTAATTTTAAAGGTTAAATAACTCTGAAACTTTGGACCAGCAAAAATACTCATTGTGAATGATCCTACTTTCATGGCTCTCTGTCAGTACAGTGTTGCACCTTTCAATTCTCAGTTCAGAAAAGGGTGAGAGCTCAGGGTAGGAGACGCAAGGCCAGACACTGAGAACAGCATGATGATTTTAAAGCAAGCTTTTGGAAATCAGCAGAGGCTTGGTATTGCACTCAGCAATATGCAGCAAGCTGGACTGGGGAGATGCTCTTTTCAAAAAAATTTTTCTTTCTCTCAGATTTCTTTTGTTATGGCACAGAAATAAGTTGTAATCATAGAAATATTTGTACAGTAGTTTGCTCTGGAGTTCTAGCTCTGGGAAAGAAGTGAAGAGCTGTCATGGAAATATCTTTAAGGATTTTTGCTGCTAGAGAGAATGATCATCAAATTAATCCATCTGAAGTAATGATTAACCATTAATTAGGGCAGTTGCCTTATTCCAATTGATAATCTTCTAGGAATAACACTGGGCTGGTGCTCAGCCTCCTAAGCAATCCAGATGTGAAGCAGTCAAAAATCATTCTGCTCCCAGGGAAGGCCCTCATCCTAAAACTACACAGCTGTGCTTCCATTCAAAAGAGGCTGGAAAATCATGCTCCAGCGATGTCACCCTTGCTTAGGATCATCACAGCAAGTGCTGCTTGAGGGACTGTGGGCTGGCAATTTCTCATTCTAACAGAGCTCAGCATCTTCTTAAAACCCCCTGCAAACATGTGGTCCTGGTGTCAAGCCAGGATTTGGGCACCACAGCCTGGGGAGGACCGTGAGCAGTGCAAAGCAAACCACCAGTCAAGGCCACTCAGTTACAGGATTGACTAGTTTTGACCGTCTGCTATCAACAAAACCGCAGAACCCCATTTTTTTCAAACATCTTGGCGTTACATAGAGACAGGAGTTTGCTATATTTCAGTGTAAAACTGAATTGTAACTACAGATAGATACAAATAAACCAACTACGGTAGCTCTGACCTTTATGTCTATTCCAGGCTGTTAGAGGCTTACTGGCTACAATAACTATTAATCATTTTCCCTGCATACTTCAAAGATTAGGATATTGGTTTAAAATAGGACACTGGTGGTGAGAAGTGCCAATCGATGTTGTCACTCCTCGTGTTGGGGGAATTGGACTGGATGACGTTTTCAGGCCCCTTCCAACCCAAACTGTTCTGTGATTCTCTGGTTTGACTGAAAGACTCTGAATATTCCTGCAAGGCTTAGGTCCTTCTTTTGATTTCATAAAGCTTTGGGACAGGGCTTGGTCCATGGAAAGGATTTATGAGCCAGAGGTTGTTTGAAGCTTCCCTGAACTTGTCCACTGCAGCTCCTCAATCACAGTAACTAGGAAAGGAGAATCCCAGGAAGGAAATATCCATGCAGAGCTCATTTATGCTGCACAGCACTTGGCCTCTCTCAGCAGGGCTTCCAAAAGTGGAGGCCTCTTGCAGGTGCTTAGGCTCTACTCAGTTTTGGTGGAAGAGCACCTGAGTAGGTTGTTCATTGCAGCCTCTTGTGCTGGCAGCTTCTAGGGCTGTCCAGTAAGAGATTTTGCTTCTAAAACATTTGAGGTTTTTGCTAGTTTTTGTTTTGTTATTTGTTTGGGTTTCTTTTTTTTCCAGAACAAAAACTAACCCTGGAAGAACAGCCTTTCTTTAGAGGACTGGGAAGTCATCAAATTGCTTTGTTAAACATTTTGATTAAACGCATTCTAAAACATACTTTCTGCACAAACACAATTGCTGGGACCTGCCATAAGTAGAAGTGCACAAAAAAGGGAACAATGTCCCAGCTGATCTTTCCCACTAGAAAAAAGGTGGCCAGAGGACCAAGTTGGTCTAAGAAAGTGGGCCCCAGATCTCATGGCTGTAAGATTATCCTGGCATCTCTTCTAGCTGAATGAAATGTGGAACAGACTTTGAAACTAACTCAAATATTTAGCTGTTTAGTAAGATGTGTTATTGCTTAACCTTTTGTGACTGTTTCCAATTCTAGTAATTATTTTCATAAATGTATTTTATTGGTATAAATCTGGGGTTTTGGTCAGGTTTTTTGAGGGCGATGGGTTTTTAAAAATAATCTTGCTTTTAAACTTTGTCTAGTCTGTGACTAACCTGCACGAGTGAAGATACTAGTGTGTATTGGTTTATTCAGCTGACATATTCTGTTCAGATAGAGCCTGTGGACTCATCTTCCTCGCATTGCAAAGGGCAGTCTATAGGGTGCTGTTAGAGGCAACCAAATCTGGTGAAATATTATCAATGGGTTAGAGAGTTTTAGCAAACAGCTTTAAAGTAATAAAGGGTTGATGATTTGGGAACACCCCAAAAAGTTTGACACGTTCTAATTCTGAAAAGCACCTATTTGGAGTACTTCAGTATAGTCCTTTCCCTAAGTCCCTCAGGGATGCAGGAGACTATTTCTCTGCTTAACATTTGGTGCCAAAGTTAGGGTTTTTAAAGGACCTTTGTTCAAAGACTGTAACTGTCGAAAAGAGTTTTCTTGCAGCAAATTTTCTTTAAGCAGCTGTTTCATCTGCTTAACATATCTGCTGTAAAGCATCTCATCTGAGCTGCACTGCATGCTCCTCTTGCACTTAGTACAGAGAAGACTTGAGTTTCTAATGGAATCTAACTAAATGACAACAGAAGAATTGTCATGCATGCACAGAGAAGCTAAGGTACCTTTCCAGCTATTAACTTACTTGCGTTGCTTTTGTTGCTTCCTGTTTCCTCAATCACTTCATTGTATCTCCTGACAATGAGATAGACAGATAAGTTGTATGGCTTTATTTCAGTGTTTAAAGATCTGTGGTACCACCACTTGAGTGTCAAATTAAAAATTAATTTCTGTGAATACCAAGGTCTGCAGTATTGAAAACATATTTACAAATAAAGTATGGTAAAGGGAACTTTGATAACATTTCCTCTCCCCAAAGGCATAAACATGGCTGAACCAAAATCTTAAACAAACAAACAAACAAATTTCTTAAGCCTTCTAGGAAGGTTGTTGTTGAGCCAAAGGAATTATGGAAAGCACAATCACCTGAATGAATAAGAAAAATGGTATGGTGGTACATCAGAAATTGTACAACATCGTTGGAAAGTGCAGAAGAAAAAATCTGCACAATTGAATAATTCTTTGAAGCAATAAATACTGAGATCATTTGTATGAATAGTTACTGATATTGCTGATACAAACCAGTAATTTTCCTGTGAAGGTGATAATTAAGCAAAAAATGCATTACACAAGCACATATACTTTTTTTTTCTTAATATATATACACATATATATATACATATATATATACATGAGACTGTCTCATTGTGGTAATCATACCATGCAAATTAAATGAATGACTCTACAAGGTTTTTCAATGAGCATTTGCAGCTTAACTATTTTAGTAAAAACTCACCAACTTAAACTTTAGATAATTATAATTATTATCCTTTCTCAATAAAAGAATTTGGAAACTTGACAGAAAAAGCAATTTGACAGCAAGGCTGGAGCCTTAGGGGGAATTATAATATTACTTTGAGAATTTTGTGTGGGAGGTTAAACATTTGTTCTGCTTTCCTCTTTTCTCTCAGGAGTATAAAACAAATATTGAGAATGGTGCCATGGGAACTAGAACAGCATTTGCTTTTCTGAAAGCCTTCTTTTCTGCATGAACCTGCTGCCAATTATTATTCTAATATTCAATTATTTGTAGATTGGATATTAAATACAATGTAGACCAACACTTCTAAAATGTAACATTAAGTTATATCAAGTTTTCATATAGCTAAATCACTGAAACTTTGGGGAGTGTAATCTAGCCCTCAGTGGAAGAGAAGATTCATGTTGAGTAATGGCTCCTTTGACAAGGAAACCTAGAGTCAGATGCAGCTATTCTAAAGTTTTTATACCCCAAATCTGAATTTCATTATCCACATCAGGGCTTAGTCCTTTCTTAAGACACTAACTATGAAAAAGTTTCTCATTAAAAAAAAAGAATAATCGGAAACAGAATTGGTAAATATGTCTTGAAGCATTAACTTTTTTCTAGTGCCTTGATCAAAGAAATGAGAAGACGAGAGCAACAGTCTTTGGCTTGGGAGAAAAAAAACAACACACAGAAAACAAACAAAACAAAACCAAACCAGAAAAAAATAACCAAACAAAGAAACACCACACAAATGGACACCAGTTTTCCTTTTTTTTGCTGGGGAGTATGCTAGAAGGTAGACAGCTTTTGGCTTTCCTTTTGGGGGAAACCTGCTGTCCCAACCTGTCAGATGCAAACCTCCTGTAGCTGCATGTCCCCAAGTCCAGCCAGTAGCAAGACTGAGCCCCCAGCCTGAACTGTGGGTGAGGCCCCACGTCTGGTGGCTCTGTGCCATTAAGGTGACCCTAGAGCACTCGGAGCCCTGACTCCTGCCTGGTGGCATCGGCCCCTTACAGCTAAATGGGGTAATGTCACCCCAGATGTCCTTCATAGTGTGGTGTCTGCATTTTGAAAAAAATAGGCCTCCAATGAACATAGGTTTGCCTGCAAAGCTGCTCTACAACTGTTGCAATAGTTTAAATACTTGGACTCTTGTCTAATGTAGAATCTTCTCCACATCCTTGGCTGGATTTGAAACCTTCTGGTGGCAATTATTCAGATTTATAAATGGGAGGTGATCCAGGTTTCATCTCTGAAGGTGCCTGTGGGATTCATCCAGTCAAATAAATACAACTTTTTTTCTTCCCTTTGTTAGCTTTGTTCTTCTTCTACCATTTCAGTCACTGTTCTTTAGTTTGCATTCAGTACTTGTAACAGCATAGTATGGTGTGTGTATAGATTCTCTGTTACTGTTCCTTTTTTTTAATCATCCACATCTGTTAACTGGGAAGCTGGAGTGCTCAGCAAGCTTTTATTGAAGTGATAAACTCGGTTGCATTTTATGGTATTTGATAAAGTTTTTATTGATTAACTGAAATAAAACTGTATGTTTACTGTGAATATTTGCACATGGCTTATTACATTATTGTTCTTCCAGCTTTAGTCAGCATAATACTGAGTATTTTTACAAAAAGAAAATCAGAAAGTGTGATTGATATGCTTGAGACGGATCATTCCTAGTTTTATAGCTGCCTATTCCTGGCCTTGCTACTGACCGTTAAATAGTTTTGAACAACTTATTTAATCTTTATCTAAAGAGTGCTGCAGCAGCATTCGTATGAGTGCCCCTTCTTCCGTCTGCTGATGACTGTTACAGTCCAGCCTGTCACAATCCCAGCCTGGTTTCTGTGCTCATCTCATTCCAAACATGCAAAGTATACTTCCCAGAAAAGATGGGGAGTATTCTTTATGGATGTGGGCTTTACAAGGACAGTTTCTTGATCCGAGTGGCATCTTGTGAAGGATGTGTGAAAGACAGACTTGGTATTGGTCTCCTGCTGAGAGGTTCTCTCTGCTCATGGACCTCAGGACTGCATGCTGGCAGTGTGGTAAATGGGCCCTTACAGTCTTCTGCCCCTCCAAAAGCCCCTGTGGAATCATAGACCCTTCCAAGAATTCATACTGTAAAAGATTTCTGGATGTCAGCTGGTCCAATCCCTTGCTCAAGATAGGACCAGTTTAGGTCAGCTTGCTTATGGAATATCTCCAAAGAAAGAATTTTTGAAGCAATAAGCCGGACTACCCACTGCATTTGCTTGCTCTCACACATACAGAAGAGCAATCCTGGATCAGGTTCTTGCAATTAATTCTGAAATACACAGATGCTTACAAAGCTGAGACTGGTGAGATTTCACACAGTGGGCACACAGGAACAGAATTTGAGGCCTCACCACCTTCCGATTTTTTGCCCATGAAGGAGATGATAAGATGTATTCTGTACTCACTTGCCTGAAGGAAAAACACTTTCACTCTTCCTTACCATTTTGTCTCTGTACTACCTGAGCTCCAAACTGCTAGGCACACTCTGACTACTGTGTCCTTTTCTGACTGCACTTCTTCATGAAAAGTCCTTGTCTCAAAGCAATCATATATATATTTTTAATGTGCACTTTTCCGCTTTTATAGAACTTTTTTTTCTTAGTCAAGGAAAGAGAACAGTTTTTCTCCAGGATAAGCCTGGACAGAAGAAGAAGGAAGATCTAATGTCTTCTGATGCTCTTTAAAATGCCCTCTCTGTGCATTTGTGCACAGAGAATGTGCACAAAGAATGTGCCCATTCTTTGCATTTCATGCAAAGAAAATCCATAGCTGACTACTACTTATTTAAAGATGAAATCTAACTCTTAACACTTAGTTTGGTTTTTGTTTTTGTCTTGTATTAAATCTTTGTCTGACTGGAGTATGACAGCAGAAAGGTACAGGCAAATTGTTAACAGTTTAATCGACATATTTATTGATAATAATGAGTATATTCAACAGCATCAATCTCTTTGAAAGGATTTTTTTTAATTCTTGCAAAAAATTACAAGAAGAATATATAAATATATATAAAGAATACAAAGATTGCTAGTGAATTAAGAAACTCTATTTGTTTTTTCCTACTGAGGTTTGCTCTGGAAATTCAGAAAGTCTAGATCCTGAAAGTATATCAAGCCTCTGAGAAGTGACAGAATAAATGGATATTATAATACCTACAGCTATAGGACATTGCTTCTGTAGATCCCCAGGAAGAGCTAGTCTGTAAGAATCACCCTTGTTTTATCTCCAGCACCAGTGATTATATCACTGCATTTCTTGAGTGAATGACTCTGACTCATGGATTTTTCTGATCACAAACACCTGTAAGAACAAATATTTAATTAGTACACAGTATACATGGGGGTGAATGCACATTTATGATTTTTAAATATGATCAACCTATTTTAATTCTTAATTGCATAACAGACTATATGATTATTGTAATAAATTATGCCTTGAGTTATACATAGGTATAGTGACTGCATGTAATTTATACGTGGCTAACACATTGTACTGAGCAAATGAATAGAACTGCTCTGCTCTGTGGACTGCTGACACATTTAGAACAGCTGCCCATGTGGTGTTTATTCAGATGAGCCAGTAAATTCCTATATCCTTAATATTCATATCAAGAAATTGTGAGGCATTAGCTGTAGTGAAAGAAACCTTCTGTTTATCTGCAGGCAAGCAACTCTCACGCGCTGCTTTGCTCCCATGCCTCAAAGCGAGCTTGGGAAGAACAGATTGTAATAGGAGTGTATCCATCTGCTGTAACCTGTTTGGTTTTTCAGAGATCTTTGCTTTTTCTGTCATAGACTGTGCACTGCCACAGAGACCTGGGAAGGTGGGACCAGTTACACTTTTCAAAAATTTTTTTCAACTATTTAGAGATTCACGGGACATGAAGAAATGATTGATAGTTCTTTACTCATTTTACTTACTCAATTTGTAAATATGCAGTGCAAGATGAAATACTAGCTTGGAAGAATCTGCTTAAATTTGAATATTTTTTGCGTTGTTTTCTTCATTTTCTCTCATATGTGGGCAGAATTTTGGGCATGACGGGCTTCTTGTGGTGTTCAAAACTGGTCAAAATAAAGAAAGCAGATGGTATTTCCCTCCTTCTCCTGCTGCTCCTGGCTGTACATCCATGCAAATTCTTCTTGTTTACCCTGGTTCTCAACTTCCATGCTGTAAGCCAAATATTCTTACTTGCACAGCAGAAATGAACAGAATAACTCTTTGCCAGTTTATTAAGCTCACAGAAGAGTGATGTGCATGAGAACAGATGAAAGATCATGGACAGATTCATCCTGGCGGAAAACTTCACTTCTAGGCTTCGGAGCAATTGAAACCAAACTTAGTGCTGACTGTCATGGTCTTGCCTATCTGCTTCCCCTGGCTGTGAATTACTGTCCTTACCTTCCACCTGACTCTGGTCTTGCTCTGATTCTTCAGTTGCCTAAGTCTTTGAGAAACTACAGATTTTTTGTTGGAAGTTTTCCTGCTGGCCTGTTCCTAAATCTCAGTGGGGCAACTAATATACGTAGTGGTAGTGGACAGGGAATTTTGTGAGGCAATAGGCAGAAATTGTGTGCCAGCTTGTTTTTCCCAGGATACTGGTCCTGCATATGCTCATTAAACTCTGTGGAAATTTTAGCTATTACTTTCCTTAATTGAAAATAAAAGGTGCACTAAAAGCACACAGCCACTTTCTTTTCAGTGCAAAGCACATGAATCCCCTGCAAGTGATTCCTCTGCCAGCACAGAATTTATTTAGAAGGCTTTGTAAAGTCAGCTTAGCTTCTCCCCTTATTTTAATGAAATAAGAAGTTTACCAGGGTTCTGAATCCCTACTTCTGCGGTATGAGCCAGATGTTTCATACATGTCTGTCTACTATTTCTGTGTAACAGGTGAAAAAACGGTGCATCACTGGAGCCATGGTCTCTTCCACAGCCGCCCTGTGGTGAAGATAGAAGTCACTAGGGCTACCTGTACCTCTCACTGACGAGAGTCAGCAGTGGCCCTAGTCCCGACCCTACTGTTGCCCTTTTGCTTTCATGGTGCTCTCACATTGCCCAGTGAAATAACAAGGCAAATGTATGTGAAGATCTTACTTTATCTAGAAAATTTTTGCTCACTACTTTTAGACAATGTAAAATGGTGTTGGTTGTTTGAATCAAAACTTTCAATGATAGGAGGCACAGCCAAAGGGTATCGGATTGTGGAATAAGCAATGCAAAATTTATTTTTGGTACAGTTAAAACTGTCACAAAATCCTGTATTGTAAATGTATTTTGGGGAATACTCTTCTACTGACAGGAAATTAGACTGAAGAGTATTCCTACTTTGGTTGATACTTTAAGCATCAGATACAAGTGTAAAAAAACCCAAAAACTTATCCAGATTTATCACTTTGGAAATCCCCTAGGTAAGAAAGAATATAGATTTTTATTCCAACAATTAATTGCTGGTACATTTTCTATGTTATGATTAAGGTGACTAATTTGTTTGCAGGTTCAGTTTTTGGAATGTGCCATGAGATTGGGTAGAGCAGATTTTCCAAGGTTTTGTGTCACCCTTTGCTTTTCAGATCAGAAATGGTAAATTTTCAAGGTCTAAAATTTCACCTACAAGAATAGTTTTCTAGTTGTTGCAGCACAACAGTTTCATGAGATGTGAGGAATTGTTTAGAAATCTGAATTCTTCTTAAAAACAACAGACCAAAACTAAAAAACAACCTAACCCTCCCCTCCAAAAAACCAAACCAGAACAAAACCAAAAAAAACCCAAAAACACAAAAAAACAAAGAAGAGAGGAAGTACAGACAGTGATTTCTATATCATGGAGAGCATCATCCATCCCTCTCAGGATGTCCCGTTAGTGTTGAGGGCCAAAGAATGTAGGAACATAAAAATATTGGAATGACAAACGAGTCTTCCTCCAGGCAAGCCTTCTCATCAGCTCCAGACAAGAAGTTTGTTTAAATTATTTTTCCTAAAATGCCAAACGCCTTTATGTCGGCACTCCTAGACCTGTTTAAGTCTGGTTTATATTCGACAGTGTAATGGACTTGCAACTGAGACAGCCACAACCACACTTTTAAAATATTTTTGTTTGAGTGACTGCAGGCGCTGCTTATGCTACATTCAAACTATGTGTCCGTGCAGGAATCCTGGTCCAGACATCGTCTGCAAAGGAAACTGCATTTCTGGCACAGCCATGTGATGCCACCACCAGCCTCCATCTAATCCTTTTAGCCTTTGACTCCTGTCAAGCATTCCTTATGAAATGTGCTTTAAGCTGGAGTGGAGGAGGTCACTGCCCAACAGCCACGTGGGAGTCATTGGGATTGATTAAGGGAAGAGCTAAAGGTGGAGGCAGGTGCGACAATCACAACAGTTTGGGGAGGAACAATCATAGGAAAATAGTTGGATAAGGGAGAAAAAAGGGACTGGTTGCGTGTAAATAGATGTCTGGTCTGTCTGTTTTCCTGGCCATGCCTTTTTCCTGGTCAGTGTAGTCAGTCTGTGTGGATGTGTGTGTCTGGAGGTTTAAGTGGCAGGAAATGGACTGGGAACTGTTAAGTCTGAGCTAGATGCTGGAGAGACCAGAGGGTGTGTGAGTTGGCTCCTGGAGTGAGCAGGAGGTGGGGCTGCGGATTGGGTGTTGGCAGGGCCACAGGACTGGGCCAGCTGTCAGGGAGGATTGTTTGCATGTGTATGTCCTTATGCGTGAGGCAGCTGAAGGACCAGAGGATGAAGGGGACAGCAGCTGGACAGGCTGCAAGTTAGGGTGGGCTTCCATCCTAATCAGTCCCAGGAAGGATCAGGATGGTGCTCTTTGGGAGTGCTTTGTGTTCTGTCTGTGCTGGTCTGTGTGGCCAGCCAGGTGCAGTCAGATACCGGGTGTGTTTGTGTGCCTCTGAGGAATACTGGCTCAGCCTCGCCACAGGCAGGACCTGGGCAAATGGCTCTTCCACCTCTCTTGGGCTACTTGATTTGGCAACCCCTGACAGATATTCATTGTATTAAACCCCTGGAATGGTCACACTGTGAAGTGATTTTTTTTTTCAGTCACTTTAAAGGAATAGATAGGATTCTGGGATTCAGGACTCAAGTTAGTATTTTCAAGAAAAAAAAATATAAGATAAAGATTGCTTAATGTAAAATGTTTTCCTTCTCAAGTTTCATAAAATCAGGGCTTGATTAAACTATTTTTAGCATAAGGAGAATTAGTGATTCCTAACTGTGTTTTTCTCCAACAGAATTTCACCAAAGTAGACATTTCCCTAAAATATCCTAATCCATACACATTTTTTTAATACTTTGACACATTTTCAGCCAGCGCTAGTGGAATTGTGATAAAATAGCACAGGCTTTTTGTAGTCAAGGTAGTAACAGGGATAGGAGCACAGGTAGCTACATCTGCAACACACCCCAGGGACTGAAACTCCCTGATCTTTGATAGAGCTCCTGGTACAGTGAGAGTGAAGGTCCCTAATGAGGCTCTTAGAACAGTTAATGCCTATTGATTCACTCAAGGCTTCGACCATCTGCTACGTTTTTGAATCAAAGCAAAGGGAAAGTTTTAAATTAAAAGAACAACTGGAATGCTAGAAGAACTTGGCAGTAGTCTTCTTCTCCATATTCATATGATCAGAAGCTGCGTAGATCATGTTGTGGGTAAAAATCATTTATCTGAGAACTTAATGCTTTAGACCATTGAAAAAAACCTGAGAAAACACATTTATATACATTTGTAACTAAATGCAAACCTTGTCCATGTCATTTGGTTTATTTCTACCGCTCCATCTCTCTCATTTTCTTATGTAATTATTTGGTTTGTTTTGACTTAATAAATGACTCATTACCACTATCATCTCCACTATCAGAAATAATAAAACAAAAGCAGAATCATTGTTTGTACTTAAATAATCTAAACATTGGATTTACTTTTACATAATATTACTATTTTCTTGTAGCTCTTTCACGTGTTTAGCTTGACTTGTCACTGTTTTGGGTTCTCGCTGTCACATGAAAGGAATGAGCAATTTAAAGGCAGACTAATAAAGGGACAATAAACCCCTGAGAAAATGTTACTGAGGAGAGGAAGTTCATCTAACACAGCTGCCAAGAATGAGGCAAATGAACATCTGCATTGGATTATACTGCTTCAGGAAAGCTAAAATGAGTCTGTGCTAAAAGAACCGTCTGTTAATCTTACTTGTTTTTTCCATTTCTCCTTTGTTTATGCTTTCTTGGAGCCAAGGAAACACAAGTTTCTTTATCAGTGCAAACAAGTGCTTGTAAAATCCCTTTTTAATATATGGTAACATCGTGGCTAGTAACAACAAAGAAAATGCAAAACTTCAGGTGTTTTTTGACAAGTCACCTCTGTAAACACAAACTTTGCTTGAAAGATCCCCATGCTCTGCAGCAGCAGCTGCTCTAGCCAGGAAGCAACTTAGTGCCCTCTCTCCTGCTGTTTGTAGCACTTCTAAAGGAAAGAAAAAAAATTCCTCAGCAACAGAGCAGAAGCTCTGTGACCAAAACATAGCCTTGATCTGTAGAAGGACTTCATAAACCTGCACAGGCTCACTATCAGTTTCATATTGGTCACACCTTACCAGGCGCACTCAGTTTTAAATTTAAAATTTCGCTTTTCCTGATATTCACATGTTCACCTGAGTGCCAAAAATCCAACCAAGACTGTTTTTCTTTACAGGTTTATTACCAGCTATCAAAATTGTCTCAAAGAAAATCCTTGACTACTCTCGTAAGTTCCCACTTCTAGTCTGGGCATTTCCCACACTGCTGTCATTGCCATTGCAGGTGTAGCTGACTGATACACACCACTCAATTTTCTTGGGCAATACTAAAGAAAACGTAGAAGCTGGGCATGGAGGACAGAAGAATGAAAGTCTGGAAAACTATCAGGTTGTTGCCTTAGTTAGCAAATGTAGTTGTTAAGTAAGTCTTGTGCTATTGTCTTTTGTCTTGTTTTGTTCTCTTCCAAGTAGCAGAATTACAAATAACTGCCATGCTTCATTTTTGGAAAATCCAAAATCTAAGGGCTGCTTCTCCCTGTTTCTCTTACAACTATTATTCCAAAAATTATCTTCAGCTCTTTTTTAAAAAAATATATCCTCCTTATTTGTTTGATTGATTGTTACACATATTGCTTTAAACTGCTGTTTATTTTTTAAAAGGTTGAGATTACCTTCAGTCTTGGAAGAGAAAAAGAAATACCTCTTCTGCCTTTCTCTACTGCTGTACAGTGCAGTGTCTCATGCATGATCCTGACTGATGTAAAAGTAATGTGTGCAAAAATATATTTTTCCCTCTTTGACTTCCTCTTTGCAAAGCATACAATCAGAAGGGTTTTCCTTTCCTTTTGCTGGTGTTTTTGTGTGACCAGCACACCAAAGAAGTGGGTTTACATAGTCATTGAGGAAGATTGGGGGTTTGTGGCTGCTCCAGCTGGGCAAGGCTGTCAGAAGAAAATCCTGAAACCCAAGCAGAAGGTCTATACATACACTTCAGGGACGGCAAAAATAGAAGTGTTGTCAGTTGGTTTAACTAGGCAACAAAATGAACAGTTTGGCTTATCCTTACAGGCAAGGAATCAATGTTTGATGTCTCAAGAAGTGACTGACACTGCTAATACATTAACACCCAGTTTATACCAGAGTAGGAGATGTCACAGTGTGGCAGAGGGACCACACTGCCAGGTGTATCTCAGGTGTATCTCAGGCCTGTTTCAGGTGTTCTGTTAATCTAGTCCTACCACATGAAAGTGGAAACCTGAAGCAAGTTAATTTAAAAGTGATAAAAAGAAAACACTGAAAGGGAATTATGATAAATTTTTTTCCATTTGAGACCTGACTAGACTTCTAGAAGGCTTGAGGGATGTGTTGTGTGCTGTGTGTGTGCTGCAGAGAAATGCATGTTGGTGCACTCACCATTCACAGTACTGGCTCACATCCTTAAATTATTTATATTTGTTCAGCTTTGTTTAATTAACTACTACTATTTCCTACCCAGGTTGTCCTCCCTAGGTTCTGTTATACAGAAAGCTAAAATAATTCAACAAGGTCTGATAAAAAAAGTGGTTGAAAGGAATGAAGTGGGGTAGAAGCTGGGCTTACAGCTTTGAGAACATGGAGAGACAGGCAGGGACTGGGAGCCGAAAGAAAAACATACTTAGGTGAGACAGTGATGGAGTGGGAAAGGCGAGTGAGACTCATGACTGTGGGAGATTAGCACACGCTTCTCTTCACTGCTCAGCTGGTTTCTGAAGCAATGAGGTGCGAACACAGGCTATTCAGGATAGAGTCACTGTTCAGGTAATTGGTGTTCGGGAATTACAAGACTCTGTGTTAGCTGGGGGTAAAATACAGGGTGAGTGAGTTAGCACATCTGAAGTTGTGTGTTAAGCAGGGAAGAAAATATTGATAAAGTATTTTGTGGATAAAACCTGTCATAAATAGAGCCAAAAAGCCAGATGGAGAATACTGGCACAGCATTGACTAATTTACTATTGCTAAGCAATTTTTTAGAGTTTATTTTTTAGGAAGCAAACAATGCATCTGGCAAAAAGAATTTGTATCATCAAAATGCAAACTAAGCTTTTACAGTTGTTTGTTTTTAACCCATGAACAAAGCCAAGCTCATTGCATCTCAGCAGCAAAGGGAGAAAAAAGAAAGTGAACCCCTAAGCTGATTCACTAACAATAACCACAGCAATTAGCAGTAGTGGGAGTCTTGATGCTCAGGGAAAACAATTTAGATTTTCTTGGCTAATGTCAGCCGAAATGAACAATGTAGAGCTGTCAGAGATAGAAGTTTCCTATCCCCATAGTTGTTCTCATGGCTTGTGTGGGAATGAGAGTCTCCATCCCGCTAGGCTAGTGGTCCTACTGTTATGAATGCAGGAGAACTGCACTCTGTGTCTCTTCTGAACGTAGCTAGGCCCATCAGTGCACCAATACTGCTCAGAGAGCTTCTGCAGCACAGCAGAACAGGCAGAAGGTGTGCTGGGAAGCAGCGTGTGCAGGATGTGAGTTGGTCAGTTAGAGGATATATGATGCAAATCACCAGGAAATCAGGAAACATACTCTGCATCTCTCTGAAGACAGTAAGGTAAATAGATATACTCTTATTTATCCAAATATGTATAAGGGACTACATAATTTACCTGGCTAAAGCACAGAAGTACTTTGTCACTGGTATTTTCTTCTTCTTAATCTGTGATTAAACCTTTGGACAATGAAATTTCATTTCAAGAGGTGGTAGGTGACAATAACCTTTTAATTTTAAGTTTGGTGGCAAGAGCTTAGAGTCTGTTTTGACAAAGACCTTTAGGAGTGATGAACACACCATTATATGAAGCACTGCACATGGATATAGCCAGGCTTCTCTGCTGCCTGGTCTCTTCCTGCTACCCTTCCCAGCCCTGTTGCTATCAGTGCATTGCTGACAGTTTTTTAATGAGGACTGCCTCTAGTCGTAAACCTTGTCTGTGTGAATCCTTCTAGGAGTGTTGAACAGTCCTTGCTTCTGTGTCAGAAGTCATGTGTTTGTGTAACTTGTGGAAGAGGGTCTCTTTTTTCTTTCGGGTAGTTTTGTGTAAAACATTATTGGGTGTGTTTGTGTGCCAAACACCTCTTCTGAAAATAAAAACAATGAAAAAAGTCAGACTTACAACACCATGTGAATCATGTTGTTGCTCAAAGCTTATTTTGCCCACATCATATTTTTAAGATCTATAAATAACTGCATTTTAAATTTTGGTAAAGGAGTCAAGCACATGTGTGGGTAATGTGTTTATTTCCGTCTCGTAAGTGTGGGTGGTAGCTATCCTGTAACAGTCGCACACAGCATAAACACACTTTCTGTCCTGCTGGCATTGTGTGTTTCCTTTCTGTGGTACTTACACACCCAGCTTTTCTCTGCCCCACTCCCTTAATGAGCAATCTCACTACCTGTGGGCAAGTTTCAGTTTTAACCTCTGCTGCCTTCTCTTGAACAGGCATTCCAGAGGTCTCACACAGGAAGTGATCAGGAGGAGAAAAATCTCGACTGGTAATGTCAGGATTGGCAATATGGAAGGCAGAATTCACTGTATTTTCAGAAGAGAGGGTGAACAGTTCACAAAATTGCATGAAAATAGTCTGCCTTTTGGAACTCATTTTCCAAAAATACATGGATGAAGGAGAAACAGACGTACTTGGATAAGAGAGAAGAATGCACTTATCTGCTAATATTTGATGCCAGGCTAAAGTAGTCATACACTATCCTTTAAGTTCCTTGACAGATTAACATCTCAAATAATATTATTCTTGAAGAAAAACAATTCCATTCTGTAAACTGAAAAGTGACACTTAAGACGTAAAAGTTGGCATTTTTATTTAAACTGTGCTTTGTTTTGAACATTTTTTAAATGGCCCTTTAGTCTTAAGAATGGATAGTATGGACTTTCTAAACACTTTTTTAAAGTAGTTTACCAACAGAATGATTTAAAGATTATTTGAAAATGTTTTGATATTTTCTGCTTTTGAGTATAATTAGTTCTCCTAATCATTACAAATTTCTTCCAGTTTTAAGATACTTGGATATCTCAATTTTCTCTAAGTAATATAATGGCAGCTGAGCTATTGGATAAGGGAGATTTGAAGAGGGAAGAGAAAAGTCTTTCAAAGATCTTCGTGACACTGCTGTTCTGTGCAGCAAATAAAGCTACCTCCCTGTAACATGGAGCCTTATCACTTTGAAAGTGAAATTTGGTGTTCATCAGAAGTATACTTTCCAGACACAAATATGAGTAGATCATCCTGACAGAAAATGTAGCCAGCATGTTGAGAGCATCATACACTGTGGCCTTGACTGGCATTTTTCCACTGACAGCTGGTGAGAACTGCACCTGTTAAACTTCATGAGATTGGGAACTTCTGTTCTGACACCTCTATTATTTGGACATTTCATCTCAATATGAGATGGGATTTTTTTTCTGAATAGATCTTAGTTTAAATTTATAACTTAGTTACAATTAATATCTTATTTTTATCTTTTATGTCCCGGATTTCACTTACGATTTCTAAAAAGTCCTAAATTCAAAGCAAATGTATATTAGATTAGAAGAAGAAGAAACAATCAGCCTGAATATAGTATTCCCTCCAGGAAAGGACTCCAGATGTTGAGAACTTGCTCTAAAGACCTTGTCTGCATGGCCAACACCAGAGTGAAACCACGAAGACTAGGACCCAGAGGGACAGTGAAAGGATGAGCATAACATCAGAAAAGGGTTAGAAGCTAAGAAAATTGTGTGTGTTCAATTTTTAATGGTAGTGTTGCTATTACTGCATCTTTTCCTCCATATTAGTACTGTAGCTACTTTATTTTTCATTCTTTTTCTGCAGTAATTAGATGAAGACTAATGGTGATCATTGAATTAGACTGTTAAAGATTCTATTATATTAACAATCCCAAAAGCACAGATGGTTGAGGTGGGAAGGGATCTGGGAAGGGATCTGGTTCCTTTAGTCCCTTCACCGTCTTTGGAGCTCTTCATTATACTTTCTCCAATATGGTCACATCACTTTTGCACTGAGGAGCCCAGAACTGAACATGGCACTCCCTGTGTGACCTCACCAGGGCTGAGCAGAGGGGAACGACCACCTCTGCCACCTTGCTGGCGGCAGGAATGGCCTGTAGGCCATCCCACCGTGTCTCCATGATGGCAACAAGATTGTAGCCCTGCAGATGAACACAGGTCTCTAATTCATCATGTTTATTCCCTCTGCTATGTACATGCTCTTCAGAGGCATCCTAGAATCCTGAGAAACCCAAGGGCCTGGGTTTTTCCAGTGATGTTACTTTGGTTACAGGCAAATTCTGGAGGGGCCCCTATTTAAGTCTTGTTTCCTGCTTTTGTGACATCACCCAATGCCTTTTGCTTATCAGCCGTATCCACCCTACTCTCTCAGGACTGCTGGTAATTGTCCCTCCATTGTAATTCCTAGTTTGAATCCTTGAGAGTGCATTCAATCCCACTGTCCATGTCACTGACAAAGATGTTGAACGGCTCCAGTCCCAACAGTGACCCCTGAGGAATGCTGCTTGTCACTGGTCTCCATTGGACATTGAACCACTGACCGCAGCCCTTCGAGTGTGACCATCCAGCCAATTCCTCATCCTATGATCCATCAAATCCGTGTCTCTCCAGTTTAGAGACAAGGACGTCATGCGGGACAGGGTCAGATGCTTTGCACAAGTGCAAGTAGATGACATCAGTTGCTCTTCACTTACCCTGTCCATGTTATTGCGATGATTTACAAAGCAGAAATTTGAGAAAATAATCTAACATGATTAAAGATTTGACATTTGCATCTCCTTGTGGTTGGCTTAAAAAGTAGGATTTTACTTTTCTGGAAACCCCTACTTCATATAAACCAGTGGGAAAAGAGATTTGTCCCAGTATAGAAAAGCAGGCTTTTTACAGGTTTATCTCAAGGCAGTGTAAAAAGTAATCACTAAAGTCACTCATTTGGTCAAGCTCTATAAATATTTTTGCAAGTTAGCTTGCATAGAAGGGGAGAGGGATTATGGTGAAGATTTTATTTTCTGTGCCCTGTGATAGGCCATGTGCACATGTGTGTGGAGAAAATATTTCTTCAGTTCAGCTGCACGTGGAAACAGACAGCGAAAATGGTGCATATAATTCTTTCTGGGTTTGTTCATATAAAAGGAATGTGTGACATTTAGTCTGAATGGAGCCTTTCAGTGCAATGCATGTACTTAATATGGTTAAGACTTATTTTTTTTTAATATGCTTTAAAACTATGTACCCTTCTGCTAATGATAAATTAATTTACTATACTAATAGGATCAGTGCTGCCATGCACATGAGTTTAAATTACAAGCAGAACATCTATTTATGCTTGGTATTACAGTTGTCCCACATGCTCTATTGTATAATTTCAATTGCTTGTACAGTTTCTAAACACTGACTTAGTGTTTCACGCCAATACCATGAAATTCGCCAGCAACCTTTCAGCCATTTCTGAAAATGATGATTTTTTCTGAGTCCGTCAAATAATCAGCTAATAGTTCTAATGTTTTTTCATATTGGAACACAAACTCAAAAACTGTTAGGGACATACTGACACTTGCAAGTGCCACCAGAAGTCCTGAAATATCCTTATTCACAGCATAAACTGCTTGAAATATTAGAGCATTGCACAAGTCATGCTTTGCTTGTAGGTTTCATGGATGGTTGCTTATAACAGAAGTATCACACAGTTTTCCCTCTTCTTGTCATGCTGCCTGGCAAAAGACTGAGTCAGAGTCTGTAGAGGAGAAATATATATGCCTACACATTTATTCTTGGTTTACTTGCCACCTAGTGTCAGGTAATATATCAACACTTCCCTTTCCTTCTGCTTCCTAACTGGCTTCCAGTCATCTTAGCTTTGTCCTCACCTCTTCCCACCTTCTTATCCCAGGCTTTTCACTCAGTCTTATTCTCCTTTTTTTCTGTATTCTTTCTTTCCCTACTTATCAATTTCCCCATCTTACCCACCTGTGTGCCCAACAGACTTTGTCTCTTCACTTTCAAAAATCATCTCCCAGTGTAAGTATTGATGGGAGATTCCTTCCTTTCTAGGATTTCCATTGCAAGCTTCAGGTCCCTGATTCATCTTTGCCTTCTTTGCCAATCAGCCCCTGCTGTGTGAAAGATTTAGTATTTTTTTCCAGTGCTTTTTATAATTCTGTGAGGGAGGGATAGATTAGGCAGAAAATCATATTAATCGAAATTAAGCACTAAAAAGCCAGAAAATGACAGAATTCTTTTGCTGTGTGACCTTAGTTTGTACCCATCTGTAGGGTATAGTACAACCCTCTCTTCAGGTACATAAATGTATACTCTTATTCCTTCACAAGTATATATTAAAAGATGCATTTATAGATTTTTTTCTAAGGTGTTTTTTTTAAAAGGAGAAAAATGCAGAAAAACAGATACTGAGGTATTTGTTATGCTTCTGAAAGTGTATTATCCAACCACTGTGAAATTAGTTGTTTAGCAGCTGATCATATTCAAAGCCAAAATGTTATTCACAGTTTCTGGATAAATTGATACACCCTGCAGTAATCCATCACCTAAATTATGTACTCAGAATGACTGGCTTTTCAGGAAGCCGAGGCACAAGAAATGAGTCTGTGAGTGAACAGCTGGTTAAAAGAGAGGCAGAAATGTGAGGAATATACAGACAGCCCTTGTAGAAGAGATCGGTCACCACTTTTTCTGCAGATATTGTACTGCCTGCCATATCATAGAACCACAGAGTGGTTTGGGTGGGAAGGGATCTTGAAGACCATCTTGTTCCAACCCCCTGCCATGGGCAGGGAAACCTTCCACTAGACCAGGTTGCTCAAAACTTCATCAAACCTGGCCTTGAACACTTCCAGGCATGGGACATCCACAGCTTCTCTGGGCAACCTGTGCCAGTGCCTCACCACCTTCAAAAGACTTTCTTTCTAGTATCTAAATATACTCTCTGTCAGCTTGAAGCCATTCCACCTTGTCCTGTCATTAAATGTGCCTGTAGTCTCTCCCCATCTTTCTTGTGGGCCTCAGTGAGGGCAGGCAGTTAAGTGAGTGCTGTGCAGTGAACATTGCTGATGAGGGTTTTTTTAGTAAGGATGGGATAGGTTGTAAAGAATTCCAAATGAAACTTCTAAGAGGAAATAACTGGAGAAAAAATTGAAGATTACATTAATTTCTACCATTAACAAATGGTAAATATATTCTGAGGGAGAAAAACTCCTAATTCACACAAAAATACCACTTAGGTGTGAATTCTTGGACCTTACAACAGTTCCACGAAGATATAATCTTGGCTGCACTCAAGAAAGCACATCAGTCATGATCCTCACAAGAAAAAGGACAGAGGACATTGCTATGTACCCTGAACCTAACCCTAACCCAACCCTGACCAAACCCTAAGCCTAACCCTAAACCTAACTCTACCCTAACCCTAACCCTAAGCCTAACCTAACCCAGCCCTAACCCTAAGCCTAACCTAACCCAGCCCTAACCCTAATCATTGGGGTTACCTGCATCATGTGCAGTTATGATTCTCCTGACTCCACTAAAGATCAAAAATTATGTCCTAGAGCACAGAAACTGCGAGAAAGACTAAAAAGGTAACTAGAGGTATGGAATGGTTGCAGTACAAGAAACAACCAAATCACACTTAGTACAGAAAGAAGACAAGTGGAAAGGGTATATAAAAGAGGCTTCTGAAACCACAAAGGTCATGGAGAAAAGAGAATGGGCACCAAATTGGTGAAACCTATCCAGTATAAGATCTCAGAGACACTGAAGAACATCAGCAGGACCTAAACTGAAAACAAAGAAGCAGAGATTCTGTATGAAATGCATAACCAAGCCGTGGACCTCCTTGCCAGAGGATATTGTAAATGTCAACTCTATATACATGCTCAGCAGAAGTCTAAGCAAAAGATATATCTTTTATTCTTTTCTAGTATGGTTCTTAACTCACTCAGGCCTTGGTCCAGACTGCTTCTCTAACACTAACTTTGCACAAATTACAGAGGATAGAAATGTGCAGCTGAGAAATTTGTGTTGCAGTCAGAAGGAAAGAAAAAAACCCCTCTAATGAGAAATGTAAGAACAGCCAGCCAGACTAACTCAGTGAACGGATAAGAACTGCAAAAGCAGAACTGTGGCCTGCCATTTGGAGTCTTAAGGAGTGTAATCAGTTGACAGAGCTAGGGAAAGTAAACAAAACTTCTGCCTGAAAAATGGAGATTTTTAACAAGAAGGAAAACTCCAACTTAGCTGAAGACAGCTGGACATGGTACTGAAGGAAAGCACAGATGTCCTAATTCAGAGGAGTCCTGCTGTGTTTGAAAAAGATGAGACAAAGGTTAAAACTGAGTGGATGTGTACAAATGTCACTGCCCTTGTGGAGAGCAAGATACACATGGATAGATGGATATAGTAGATAGAGAGAGCCTGTAATTCAGTAATTCTTTGGCTTACAAATGAGCACTAGAGACCCAAAAAATCCCCGTGACCTACACGAGTTATAAACTGTTTACCTTACAGAGGTAGTAAACTGTTTGTATTTAGGGATTCCTCCACAACTGTCCATTCAAAACTAATGGACTGCAGAGGTCAAGAACATGCTCTGTCTTGTTTTCCTTTATCCAGTATTGGATAAAAATGTTGAGCATTGGCCAGATATCCGTGTTAAAATGTCCAGCAGAAACTAAAGGCGCTGTCACCAGCATTTCATTTGGATCACCTGCATGAATGGTGTATTACTTCCTTCATTTCTATGGGTTTTCTAAAATCAGAGGAAAAATCCATCCAATAATTAAGTTTTTGCTGCATATACTGTAAAAAAATCATTACAGATTTTATAAATCTGGAGGCTGCTTCTACATTTATCTCTTAAATATGTTAGTCTACTGTAAGATACCAATGCAGACATATGTTTTGGTCATATATACTAAATAAAAACTCTGTTGCAACAAGAAGGATTATGCAGGTAAGCTGCTGACATTTTGTGGATAAAGAGACAGAAAGTTCCTTCTTTCCTATAGAATGAAGGAACTGGGTTAAAAAATAGTTTGACAGGACTAATAATGGCTCTTGGTAGCTATTGCTAAATACTACCTGAAAAAAAAAATGGAAAAATGAGCCAGGCTGTATATAAATATGTTTTCCATGAATGCTTAAAAAACTCAGTATTTTCTCTTAGGATAACATATATCTAGTGTGAAAGATAAAAGCATAAAATAAATGGGTTTTGTATATGATTTGACCAAATGTTAGAAACACTGTTCCTCTAAGAAGCGTGGCTGGTGGTAACAATGGGGAAATTTCGGGGAGAGAGAAAGGAAAGAGATGACAGCATCAGGCAGAAAAGGTGAATGATGAAACCTTTTTTCAGCCCTGATATAGTACTATGGGACTGAAAAGGGGGGGTCCTTGGTCATCTGAAGAAGGTAAAAGAGTCAGTGTGTTTATAATAAGACACCTGATTAAAGGATAGTTTGATCTCTTTCCTCCTTGTCTTTATGGAGCAGGTGGAGAGCAAATAATCCTGGTCTGTGGCTTGGTTAAAAATATACCTGGGGAGAGCTGACCTCTAACCAAAAAGGGGAGTCTGACGTAGAAGCAAGATTCTAGATTTTAAAACCCTTACATCTGTATTTCCTAATTTAATAAAATACAAACAAATAAACTAGCAATCAAAAAACCCCAACAACAGCACCAACAAAAAACCACTAAGATAACCCAGTAACAAACCTCCCCTAAAATAGCCAACTAAACAACCACCCCCACGCCCCTCCAAACTCAAGCATTTTATTCAGAGTAAAATAAATTTTTTCCCAATTGTCCTTATTGATTGGAATTGTTCTTTCATTTCTGCAAAAAAAATTTACTCCTGTCTGTCTTCCACTTCCCATCCTAGGTAAATCTATTTTTAGTTTTGGCTCTAAGGTGATCTTCAACACTTTTCAGTCTGGATCTACCAAGAGCCCGCTGGTCCCATTCCATATGCAATGCTTTCCAAGCTCCCTCCCGTCCCAGCCAAAAAGTGACAGTTGCAGGCTTTGTTAAACATCTCATGACTTAAAAATTGTCTGATTAATTTCAAGCATATCCTTGCAGAATTTCTTCCTCGAGCAAGCACTAGCTTTGAAGAACTACAAGTGGAAAAAATGCTTTTCATTGAGTTGGGAGGGAGGGGTGAAATAACACTTTTAATGGAAACTGTTAGAAATGCTCAGCTACGGGATCTCTATGGCAGACACGTATAAGTACAGCTGCTGAGGCAGAGACACACTCTCAAACTACATCCAGGGTGTACATCTCTGTAAATATGAGTATTAAACTCAGGGAGCTTGTCAGAGAAAAGGGCGTACTTCAAAATGTCTCTGTAGGTGGCAGAAAATCTGTAAGACAATTCAGGTGTGAATCCCAGGCATTTGTTGCCATTTAACTGCTTCTCTGTCCTGCTCATATCTTAAAACTTGTTTCTGATAAAATTTGGCTAAAATGGCCGGAGAAATATCCCATTCCATTTCTGGAATATTCCAGAAATATTCCATTCGTATCACTGCCTGTGTAATGCTGGATGGAAGGATGTTGGAGGTCATGCTTTATTGGATAAGCGGAGGTTGTGAGCAGGCTGGAGTGGCGGGAGGGGAAGCTGGAGAAGCTGTGCTACTGCCTGTCAGGGTACACAGCAGTTAAAGACAGGGCTGGGTAATGACAGCGCTGGGATGGTGTACAGCAGTAAGGGGCGTCCATCCGTAAATACAGTAGGAAGTTTTCGGCAGTGGTCTGACAGGAAAGTGCGCGGAGTCAGATTTCAGAGCTGGAGCAGTGAATTGCAGTGAGTCACACAGAGAGCCTGAGTGCTGCCTTTGTTCCACTTGTGTCTGAACGTTGGAGGAGAAACAGCAGGCTCCAGTTTTTATTAACTTCTTATTTTCATAAGCATAAAACTCATGTGCACTGCACTTTTTCCTCACTTAAGTTCTTCCAACTGACTTTCAAAAAATGCTCTCATGGTAAGAACTCTTACTTCTAAATTTTACTTTTTCTTTTTTTCCCCGTGTGTTTCTGTATTACAGTCTTTGGTCTCACTCTTCCCCCACCCTCCTTTTTTTTGGCACACCTGCTCCAGGCATGCCTGGTGGACCTGGGACTTGTCGCTACTGCTCTTTGGCTTGTCAATCCATGCTGGTGCAGCAGCTCAGATCATAGAAGGTAAGGCTTCTCCAAATCATGTTTATAAATCGAAAGTGTGAATTTTAAGATTTGCTTTCCTAATATGGAAAGAGACTCTACCATTTCAGATCTTCATTTTCTCTGCTGCTTACTGTTCATCATTTCATATAGGAAAGTTGCGGTGAGTTAGGAGCTTAAATTCCCATTCATTCTGGATAAGGGGAAATAAATACATTGATTCTCCAGCTCTAAGGCAGCCTATCATGCCTGCTTTCTCAATATATCTTCAGAGTGTAATAATTAACAGAAAGTACTTCAGAGAAATTCAGAATACTGAATGCTTTTACAGTTAGGATAGATATATATGCCACTGTGGGCATATCAGAAATGTGCCAGGCATGGTGTGAGTGCAAAGACAGATGTGATGCTTGTTTCAGTGCACAGAGATTTCTCCTCGTAAGAGTCTGAACGAATTGAGAATTTCTAATCTCTTGAGTTAAATGTTTCGTTTTACCAGTCCAGTCTTTATGGACTTTCAGTGAAAAGTCTTTTTGTAGCTTCAGATCATACGTTCTTGTAACGGAGCCAAATTCCTCAGCATCTCTGGAAGGCATAAACTCACATTTAACTAGTGAGAGAGAACACTAATTTAAAAGTTTATATGTAATTCTGAGAAAAGCGAGAAAGCTTCACATATTACTTTGCCATTAGGAAATACAGTATTTATATCAAAAAGGTTTTTTTACTGTCTTACAGAAATAGTTGGAATTTGTTATGTAAATGACCTCTAGATAAATGTGTGATAGGACCATTAGAAAGTATTGTTGGGAAATAGATACCACACATGAAGACTTAAATGTTACTCAGATTGGTTTTTTCCTTTTTAATTGACACTGTCATAGATCACTGACACTTTGGCATCTAAAAGCCAAAGCCCCACGTAGTTATTTCAGCAGGAGGAAAAGCCACAGATTAGTTATCACTAAAAAATGCTATAGGAACAGATGAGAAATATGTAATGCTACATTACAGGTAACTAATTAGGGAAACAAACTGAAACCAGGTTTTAGAATTAAGAAATGTATATCTGAATGGTGACTGAAACATAAATACATTGTCTATTGATTGGAGGCAGATCTGTTGCATCAGGTGAAAATGCTTTTCTTGAGCTGATGAATGACAGTGCATGAGAGAGGTCTGGACAAGACAGAACCAAATTTTGGCACATACAAGTTAATAAACAGAAGATCATTAGAACTATAACTATAGTGACAAAAACTGCAAGTATTTATTTGACACATAACTTTTTTTGGTGGATCTATGCCTGTTCTTATTACCTGAAGGTGTGGTTTTTTAAAATATCCTACCTGTGAAGGTCAGATCAGAAGTCAGAAGTAGGAAATATAGTCCCTATTGTTTCTGGAGAGTTTCTTCCAGTTCAGAATTTCACTGCTGCTGGAAGGACCCCTAACCCTACCATGAGTGAAGATCAAGTGGAGTTATGCAAGTCTCCTAAGTTCACTGGAGACTTGGAGACTGCTCTAGGAATATGTTCCTTCATGATTGTCCTGGCCTAATGTTCCCTAGTCATTTGTCTATTAATACAAAAGCTCCTGTTCCCAAATGTTTACTAAATTTTTTTACATCTGATTTTTAAGTGCTTGACATAATGGGGGTCTCTTGCTTTCCATTCCACAACACATTTTCCTGATTCTTTGTTTAAACAATTTCATCTTCTGAAATCAGGTGTTGAATGGCAGAGACAGGAATAATATTCCTTTCCTTCTGGTGCTGCAAATACATGACTAATATAAATTCTACCTGTTACTGAAGAAGAGTTTTGTACTTTAAATCTTTCAGCCTAAGTATTGGAGAAATAACCTAATTTTCCTTTCTCACAGTTCCTTTCAGCAGTAGAGTGCACAGAAATAAACTGTGTATATAAGCTGAAAATGTTTGGAGACACAGAGTGATGAATTGCCCCCCTGGTATTCAGGCCTTTTGCTGTTAAATGAGTGCTTTATCCAGTGTCCTTTTTGTCTCCTTCTAGATTACTGCTTTCCAGGATTCTCCAGCCCAGTGAATAATGCTGCACTGCTTTTCTGAGCCTAGCTCTACTCTATCTACCCATAGCACAGATTTGTATCTGAATTCCTTTGAATGAAAGAGAAACTGTGAATGAGTAAACATGATTTTAGAGGAATGGTGCAGGTGCCTTCTGTTGTACCATTGCGCTGGTTACATGCAAAAGGGAAAAAATACCTTGAGATGTTCTTGAGTTGGTGAAATAATGGCAAGAAAATTGTTCAGGGACTAATCTATTCACTGAGGGTTGGGGAAGGGGTAACTTATTTTTTACAAACCTGAAAACAGTGGCCCTCAGAGTTTAGAGGAGAAAAGATTGCCATCTTTGCCTTCACCATCTTTGTCCTCTTGTTTTCCCCAGGGGAGCACTGAGTTGCGGAGGAGGGTTGAGGGTGCTGAATAAAACAAAAGCCTCAGCAGATGTCCGACAGAGGGCTTGAGCTGTTTCATGACTTTGTGAGAGATCCTAGAAAGACTAGTTAGAAAATTTTAATCTGTTTCCTATCAGGAACAATGTTTTGACCATGCCTTGTTCCTCTTGAGAAAATTGTCTAGTTATGATTATTTCCTACACAGAAAAAGTGGGGAGAGAAAAAGAATGCTGGGAAGTTGTAGGGAGAAAATTCAGATGACAGTCTTTGAAATCGTTTGAGAACTTCTGGGCTCTAATTTAACTTTTTATTAAACCTGTGAGATGTTGGACCTTTTCTTTTAGTAAAAGTGTTGCTTTTGTTTCCAAGTCCTAGAATGTCTGCTTTCATTGTAGAATATAAGAGAAAAAAAAAGATATATAAAACCTTGTATTTAAAGTAATGAACTACTAACTAAAATAAAATGTTTAAAATTTTGAAATATTTAGTTCGGAACTTTAAAATCCAGTTGCATGATCTGCAAATTGATAGGATTTGGTCATTATTTCAACAAAACTTTTAAGAAATAATGTGATCTTGCTTCAGAGTGAAACTGAACAGGAGTTCTGAGCTATCAGCTATTTCTGTGAATTAGAATGATGAATTTTTACTACCTCTGTTGAAAGGTTTTAGTCCATTTCACTGCAGCTAGCATTGCACATGTACAAAAAGGTAAGGAATAAAATGCTTTCTTCCTCTTCACCCAAACATAGTGTCATTTAAACTATGGAGAGCTTTTGCAGTTTTTCTCTTGTGTTCACAAAAATTGTGCAAATACAGTACCCAGTTCTTCTTGGGTTTGTGTGGGAGGACTGAAGATATGTTGGTGTCTTAATGAATTACTTCATCACTTATCTTTTGTTCAATTGACAAGCATGTATCTCTGTTCATAAAAGCTTGGTCTGTCTTATCTTATCTGGCACTGCCTTGCAGTGCATGTGCTTGGCCCTTAATTATGCCTGATAATGTATCTTGACTTACACTTGATTACCCTGGCTGCTTTTAACACGTTTTGTGTCTTTACCAACAAATTAAGTTAGTGAACAGAAGGTGCTCCGAGTACAGCCCTGAACATGCTGGCACACAAATTGTGGACAGAGCTAAAGTCAGAAAATCTCAAGTTTCTTCTTGCAGAAGTGATGTTTATTCTTCTAGGCTATCTAGGCAGTTATCAGGGTTTCTCAGTTCTTTGCAGTCAAACCAGTGCCTGCATTTAAAAAAAAATAGAAAAAAAATGTTTAAATGCATGTGGTTCTGCAGTTTATATTAAGTTTATGAGCTCTAAAAGAAGCTTTACAAATTTCTCATTGACATCTGGGTTTTATTATTAGCCAAGCTGAACAGCACTTTCTTGGCCTCAGTAATGTGCTTAGCAATAGTTTACATAAAGTAAATATTTGTCTCTTTCATTGGCCCTCTGTACACAGAAAGGCTGTCATTAGGCTGTTGACATAAACTTTGCACTCCTGACCTGCTGAGTTTAATGGAGGAATCCTGAATTATTGACTTTCATTGGCTGATGATCAACTGGTGTGATTCTTACACGCAGCAAACCGGAACTTCTCTTCACAGCGAACTGACATAATGAGTGTAAACAAACATGTCCATACATTTAAAATCTTGTTTCTACCAAGTAATTACTGTATGTTCTCTGAGTTTCAAATGTGTGCAATCACACGTGTGGTAGGGATGGTTCAGTCCATTCTTTCCAAAGACAGGACACAATTACAGTGATAATGAAGCACAGTCCTTCTTAAAGAGAATTCAGAAGGCATTGCAATCCTCTTGTACCAGACTGAGCATTTGGACATCATCAAACTGCAATTGAGTCTAAATTGAATTAGCCACTGTGATCCTTCAGGCACGTATTCAAGCTGTTACCAGCTGTTGTGCGTGTTTTCAACGTGGAGCCGAGCCTGATTTCATAGTTGATAAAAGGCCTTTCCATGCAAAACACAGTAATTTACAATAGAAAATCAGTTGGTTTCAGCTGGGGTCATCTCTTTCAGTAGCTGAAGAGATTGATAACGCCAGTAGAACAAACCTGACTTAGAAAATTTGTCCCATTCTGTCACTTTTCTAAACGGATTATTTTTCTGTGTAACACCCTCTACATGTTAATTCTCTTGGACAATAAATTGCATGTTTCCTAAGTGACTCTACCAGACAACAGAAGATGGTTTTTTTAGCTTTTTTTTGAGGCCTCAGAAGAGGAAACCGGCTGGGGTGGATATAGTGTTATAATAACTGTCTTCATTTCCTCTCTGGAGGCATCCTTGGGCACGCTGGAAGTCTGGAGTAAGCAGTTGTTTCCATGATCTTGAATAGACCTCAGAATCACAATTGTGCTTGCATTTGCCACTTGCATTTGGAGTTTGAAGGACCATTTCAATAAATGAGTGTCAGGAGGAGAGATTTGACTGCACTGTTTATGTTTGGTATATTCAAATGGTTCCAAAGAGCATATTTCTTATTCCAACATGTTAATTGCAAGAGAAAACGCTTGTTTTGGAGGCTGCCTGTGCCTTTGGCTGTGATTTCTCCCCCTTTCCTTTGCTGTGTTAGCTGTGGATCAGTTTGGTTTTTCTTGTAGTGGTATCTCACATTTGACCAAATTCATGCGGTAGCTTTGCCAATTCATGCAAGTGTGCCTTGGCTAGAAAGACAGTAAGTTTGCTTTATTTAGGCTGTTGTTAATGGTAACTATTTAAGAAAGTATGTCTATTTATCATCATTAATTTTAAGTCCTCAAACAATCTTTTCCCATTTGACCAACCCACACAATCACCGCAGGTTCATAAAACTACAAAATCAACCAGCAATTTAGACTGTGGTTAATTCTCTTCATGAAATCTTCCTATCTCTAGCAGCTCCTGCTCCCAAACCTAGAAATCCATGGATTTTGCAGAGAGTAGAATGAAGGTAGAATTCTCCCAAAGAATGAGTAAAATGAGCAAACCTCAGTTTTAATGTATTTGCATATGAGCAGTGTGAAATGACAGATGTATTATTCAGGATACTTTCTGGCCAGAAAGCCTTGGGAAAAGCAACTGGCAGAGCTGAATGTGTCCTGACAAAGAACTGCAGTATTTTACACCATTTTTGGCTCTTACAGCCCAATCTGAGAGTACAGTACCATGTTTTCCTGAAGGGTTCTGAGAAGAACCAGAGTTTTCTGGAGACACTCAAATGTGTTTTTGTCCAAACATGCAATCGATGGAAGCCTGAATCTGGTAATAGTGATTCAGCAATGAGATTTGAATATAAACTGCACCATCACTCATGGTCTTTTGCTTCATCTTCAATACAGAAGACAAAATATTAACAAACAAGGCTTCAACCAGTTTTTTCTATATTCGGGAACCTCCTGAGTCTTATGACTCTGGGTCTACCTCCTCTGTTGCCCTTGAATCCACTACTTGCTGTGAAGAGTTACCACAGTAACTTGTAGCTGATCAGGTAGGATTAACTTCCAGTCCTATTTGTGACATATCTTTCTCTGAACTGTGAAATCAGAGTTCCATACATAGTCATGGTTCTGCTTCTTTGGAAAGCTTTTGACTTTCTCTGTACTTTTTTGGTAGTTGGCGACTAAGAGGGCATTATAGTATCTGTCATTACTCGTTGCATTTTGTAATCTCTGCCCTTCCTACAAGTGATACACATAACCTAACTCAAGGAGAACAAAACCCACATAGAAATAATTTTAATTTTGTGCTGCCTGCTGAAGACTAAGTTGATGACTCTTGAGAGAAAAGAATAGTGCTCCAAGACATGCTTCAAAATTTCCTATAAGCTGTGGATATTTTGAATAGCCTGTAGCTGGGGTTCGCTGAAAAACAGTTTCAGAATATAAACCTGTGTGGCATCCAAGCTCTGATTCATCTCTGGTGATATTTCATATAAGTAAACAGTAAAATGAAGCATTTGAGGGTTGGAAACAGGGTCAGGTAACATGGCAAAAATATAGAGACACTGTCTGAGAGTACAGGAATGAGCTCAGGAAAGTCAAAGCCCATTTGGATTTAAATGTATCAAGGGAAGAGAAAAGCAACAAGAAAGGCTTTTACAGGTATACCAGCAGCAAAAAGGAGATTAGAGAAAATGTGGATCTGCTGCAGAATGAAATGGGGCAACAAGTCTGATGACAGGGTGTGGAAACAGCCCAGGTACTCAATGCCTTCTTTACCTTGCTTTTTACTGGTAAGATTTCCCTTCAGGAAACTGAGCCCCTGAGCCCAACTCAGAAAGTCTGAAGCCATGAATAGTCCTCCACTGAGGCAGAATGAGTGAAGGGACATTGAAATCAGTTGGATATTTGCAAGTCCACAGGACCTGATGGAACACATCCATGAGGGCTCATCAAACTGGCTGATATCATTAAGATAGAACTTTGGAGTACAATCTTTGGAAGATTCTGGTGATCAGAAGAAGATCCTATGGATGAAAAGAAATCCAATGACACTCCTATTTTCAAAAAGGGCAAGGAGCAGGACCTGGGGATCTGCAGGCTGACCAGATGACCTCAGTTCCTGGGAAGGCGCGGGAGCATGTAATTGTGGAAGCCATTCTAGTAAGAACGAGGTGATTAGGAGCAGTCAGCACATATGTGGGAAGGGGAAAATCTTGCCTGGGAGTCTCATAGCCTTCAGCAATGAAATAACCAGCTCAGTGGGTGAGGGAGAGACAGCTGATACTTGTGGTCTCGTGCAAGACTTTCAGCTCTGTCTCCTGTAACATCCACATTGGAAAACTCATGAAGTAAAGACTGGATAAGTGGGCAGTGAGGTGTATTGACAGCAGTCGGACCTACACGTGCTCGAAGGGGTGCAATCAGTGGTATGAAGTGCAGTAACTGGGTGCCAGTTACTGCTGTGTTAGTATACTACCCCGTGGTGCACACTGAGACCAGCACTCTGTAACATCTTCATTCACAAGATGGATGATGGGATAGACTGAACCCTGAGCATCTCAGGTAGAATCCGGTCCCATAATTAAGAGTGATCCCTTCAAAAATTTTACAACTTGATCTGTGAGCCATGCTCATGGGAAAAACAGGCAACTAGAAAGAGCAGATCTGTTTGGGGTTAGAGGAGAACTGTGTAGCCTTCCTAGATGTATTATTTTCTCTTCCTTGATGGTACCAGGGAAACTGAAGCAGGTGACAGTATGTATCAAGCCCTTTTTTCCCCACCACTATACATATACACTGTATTGTAGTATGTTCAATGTCTTAATTTGATAACCAACAGCTGTCAAACATATATTGCAGGTACAACATTTCTTGAAATATATTAATTTGGAGTTGTTGCTGCTTGTCCCTGTGTTTCTTTCTGTGCCATGGAGAACTTGTGGCTCAGCACTCTCATGTTGCACAAGGAGGTATATCTTCAGGTGTGAAAGAGTTGTTGTGGATAATTGAAAACAACGTGCTGGTAGCTAGAGTAATTATTAGGCATCAGTGTCTACATGGTGGTCTACAAAGCAAACTGAGGGGAAAATTATGCAAAATCAAAGGCTCTTCTAGGAATCCTCTCATATTTGGAATTCCTAACACCAAAATATCCATTGATCAGGTCAATAATCCTTCTTGCCAGTGCATTGGCTGCCTCACAGAGGGAGGTGTGAGGGAGCAGTGTCTCCCCACAGTAAGGATCTTTATTTCCACCATCCCACTTTGGTTAGTTATGGACTAACTTAATACACTGCGTTACTTCTGTGAATGTGATGCTTTTTTATTCTCAGAGGGCCAAAGTCTTAGCTTTTTTAGTCTCCAACTTTCCAAAAGCTGTTCCAGTTCCATCTGTTTCAACGCTCTGCCAAACCAGCACAGCTCTTGACTTGGTAAGGAGGAACCACTCGTCTGTAATGAATGCTCCACAGTAGTGCTGCCACTCTGTGGTGCTTGTGGGTGTGGGTATACATGACTTGAACCCTTTCATGCTTTCCACTGTAAAAAACAAGCAAACATTTCATCCTGTTCAGGCTAGCCATGAATGTGGTTTAACACACATGGTTTGATTTTTTTCAGTTTCTGTCTTTAGTTTCTTTCACATGCGATTAAAGCAAAGGCATGAAATACATAAAAGTTTTGAAAGTTTTCTCAGCTGAAAGAAACTGGCTCTTGATCAAAATAACCTATTAGTTATTGTAGTGAAATGGTATTAATGTAAAAACACTTATCTGGAAGAGTTTAGTTTTAGTTACTGTCCTATAAAGTATGTCATATTAGTGTATAGCTCCATTTGTTTTTACCAAAGAGTATTTGACTGAACTCAAAGTACTGCTTAAGGTGCAGGCCTTATATTATAAGGCTTTGATTCTACATTTATATTACTTGTTGGGCTTTTTGTATGTTGGGTTTTCAGGGGGTTTTGGTGGGTGTAGAGTTTTTTTCTGATGCACTTATACTGAAACTTGTATCTATCATGAGATGCAAATCTGACAAATGACTACCACATGGCAACATCCTGCGCCAGAGATATGATGAGTTGGGGAATGGGGGTGTTGTTCAGTGCAAGTGTAAACATGCGTAAAATTTCAAGGATGCTTTCTCAGTGGAAAAATCGGCAAAACACTGGTGACCTCCTTTTTCACACTTCCCTTACAGAATTTCAAAAGACAGAGTGGAAGTGTGTCAACTCTGTTGCTGCTTTGCCCACATGAGCTTTGACTTGTTCAACAAAGAAGTTTTCATTTTTAAAAAAGAGTGGGGAAAAAACTGCTGCTCCAACTAGGAGTTAATGTAGACACCCCATAGTATTTGCAGTATGAGTGTTAAATGAATACTTGCTTACAAGCCCTCTGATATACTGAAGTTACTCGTATCTTAAGTGTCCTATTCCAAGACATATTGTTTCCAGACACACTGCAGAATTTCCATAAAGAGCATTCAAAAGAAGCTACTATCTCATTTACCTCCTATACAGTCAGCAGAACAAAACTTCACTACTAAATACATTATTTGGTACAAATGCCTAAAACAACTATGGGCAAAGCTAGACTGTCTACATGAATACCCTGTCTTGTCCTCTGTTCTGTGTATAAATACAATACCATAGCCATACACTGAAGTGTTTTGGAAATAGTAACTACCCTGTGTGATATGTTTAATTGACATGATCAAAAGCTGTTTTTCCTGTGTCTGAATACTTAGCTCCATTGTGTTTTCTTCGTGGATAAATCTCTAAATATAGATCAATGCAACACAAACAATGCAGACTGAAATCCATGAAGGAATATTCATGTGGAACAGTCTGTTAGAATGACACCATCATCAAAGTGGTTGACAGGAGGTGTTTATTTCCTTACTGAGGAAACTGGGAAAACTGTGTGCCTCCAACTCCTTTCGGCCTTCCCATTTTTGATTCACAGTATGTAGAAGGAGCAAACTTTGCATTTTGAAACCAGAAGACACAGGGAGGCACTCAGCACTTATCTCCACATCCTCATGCATCTGCACAAGGATCGGAGAGGAACTTGGTCATAATGCCTGTGTCTGTCCTGAAGTGCAAATGGATCAGTTTGACAGGCTTCAGATGGTTCTCTGTCTCTGTAAGGGTCATGACACAAAGTGTTCTCAACTGCCAGTTTACTTAAAACACATCTCGTAAGTTGTAGGGAAAGCCTAAAGATTGAGGGTCACATTCACATTTTCTGTGGATTTCCCAAACTGAATTTCTCTTGCTCCACTTTAGAAACTTAAGGCATTCTTCATCTGAAGATGAAACTTTTGTTAAGCAGCTAGAATAGCCTGGAGTATACAGCATTTATTTTTGACATTCTCTCTCCCTCTCTCTTTACTGGTACTGTCCAGTATTCTATTACTGTTGACTTGTAGATCCCAGGTGTCTCTCTTAACAACTTCAGCCACGCAGTACCTCCAGAAGTTTCCACTCCTGGGTAAGGTGATGATGTAGTCATCATCATTGCTATTTGAATGGTGGTAGAGACAGTAGAGACAGACTCTTCTTAGAGGACAAAACAGAGCAAAAGAATAAATAACAGTCAAAAGGTGCAACAAAGGAAATTTTGGTTGAACAAGTGGGGAAAAAATTCTTCCCCATGGCAGCAGTTAAGTTCTAGAAGAAGTTGGTGAGAGAGTTTGTGGGATCTCCATTCTTGCAAGTATTCTAAACTTGACTAGATAGGGCTCTTGGCAACATGATTCTTTAGTATAGCCCTGTATTGAGCAGCAGATTGAACTAGATGACTTTTACAGGGCTCTTGTAAACAGTCTTTTTCTGAGATTTTTAAATAGGGAACTTAAAATTGGACTTTACATACTTAATTTGTTTCTGAGTCTCGTTCTCAGTGGCATGATAACAGAAAAGGGCAGTCAAAGACCAGGGAAGTGAGTGTAGTTAATACTAAGAGACCTGGATTGTGCTTGGCTGTCTTAATCCAGCTGTTTGTGAGCCTTGTCAGAATAATCAGAGAGCTGATGGGCTGTTAACACTAATACCCAATATCTGCATGGAATCAAATAACCCTTTACCAGTTTTTGTATTTGTCTAAAGATAGGTCAAAGAATATACCCTTTTCATTTTCCATTTTCCACTTTTTCCTTTTTCTCTTTTCCTTCTTCTCTTTTCCCTTTCCTCTTTCCCTTTCTCTGTTTTACTTCTCCATTTCCCTCTTTCTCCTCCCTTTCCATTTCCACTTCTGTTTCTCATTTTGTTCTGTTTTGAAGTTCTGTCAAATGCTTTAGGGAAAATTATCTTGGAGCAGAACACAGGAATATGTTACTGTAACCTTATGACTTCTCATCTTTCCTCATGGTCCTGCTGATCATGAGGCTCTTTAAACAATGCTCTTGTCCTCCCTTCTAAGAGAGTAGAGGTGAAAGGTTTTTGAAATTTAAGTGCCTTCTTGCTGTCTGACCTTTCAGGGGCTCATGGTCAGGCAGGCTGTACTGACCACAGACTGTGTGGTCCATCCCTCTCTGCAGCTGTTGCACCCAATCTCAGAAGGACCCTCTCACAGCATCTATAGTCACAAACTTGTCTGGGACGGAGGCAGGCTGCACCTCTGCATTAATGCAAGCAAACCTGTTATTGTGGTGACTTGTGATGACATTTGCTCCTGAATTATTGTCCTTCTACTAATGCACAAGATAAACTCTCAACATAAAAAGGGAAGTCTCTGATTTCAAGAAGTACTTCTCAAAACAAAAGAGACCTGAGCATGGACACATGTCTAAAGACAGAAAATGAAAAATTGTCACATTAACTATATGACCAGCAAGTTCAATATAGTACGTGGGACCAATTGCATTCTTTTGATGCCCTCTTTACATGCATTTTCTTTTTTGCAATACAGAAGAGTATGGAGGAGAATTTCCCCTCTGTCTAACTCCAAGACATAATTTGTTACCTGGAGTTACTTATTTTAAATCACTATCCTATTTTATGTGATAGGTTTGCCTCAAATTTAAAAAAGAAGTATTTCAGACCCAGAAGACTGTCCTAAATGGACCAGACTTCTAAAACATCAGTGATTCTGTGAGCTAAGCTGTGATTTATTGCTCTGATTCTGTGTTATTCCTGCTGTATGCATACATCACAGAAAATAGAAAGCATTCTGATTTTGGGTAATCACTGAACATTATGGAAGGTTTCCACCTGCAGTATTAATGGACATTTTAAAATTAAAGCCAACAATAAGTACTTACTAAAACTGGTGCTTTATTCAGCTCCTAAAAGCTAATCTCAGCCCTGTAGGATCAAGGCTTGAATAAACAAAAAAGAGTATGTTGCAAGATTCAGAAAACAAGTACATATTTCTTCCCTTAGAGGCCACAAAATCAATAAAATGCAATAAAACCTAGCACAATTGTACAATTATTGTCTATACTGCTTTCTCCTAATTTTAACTCAGAAACAAATACATGTGTTCTTCCCAAACTGGAAATCATTCTGCTGGAAAAGACTTGTGCCTCTCTTAGTTGTGATATAAATTACTAATAAATTCTTATGTGTATTTCTCATTATATAAAGTTTTACAGCCATGTGACCTTACAAAGAGTTAGTTGGCAGAATTCTGTCTTTGAAGACTACAAATTACTGCACTTTAAAAAATTCTATGTGGCTTTTTATTAATCTGATTACACATTACATGTTTCCCTAGATACAAGAAAGTTTTGACACTATTACATTAATATTTTTTTCATTCATAGTTTTTCTTCATTTAGAAGCCGTGTCATGAATATATCTATGCTCTAAATACATACTTGGGAAGATGGTACTGTAGTTTTTATTTTCTTAATAGCAGATGTAGACTGCCAGAGAGCACCAAAGGCAGGCTGCTCTGCAGTGGTCAGGGAGAAGGAAGCCAAACATCTGAACAAGTGACCCCACCAGCAAGGACACAGTTCCACAGAAAGAAAGCAAAATGATCAGAGTATGTTTGTTGATGGTAGCCAAGAGTCCATATCATTGCACAAGTCCAGAGTGACGAGGAAGCCAGAAAGTCAAGCCAGGAATACAAATGTTTGGGTAAAGCTCTGTGTCTGAGTCAGCAGGACTCACAGCTGGACGTGGACTAGCCAGCTGCAACATAACACAGGCATGGACCAAAGGCAAGATCCTCAGTTTAAAGCCAACTGCCAAAAGAAGGAGTGAGGGAAAGCCCTGCTGTGGCTTCTTAGAACTGTTTTTACAGGGAATGTTAAATGCATGAGACCTACACTGTCACAGCAATGAAGTTTCTGTCCCTGCTCTGGAAATGAATCTCTTTGTTACTGAGGTGTCATCAGATTTTCACCTATAGTGGAGAGCCCTGTCTTGGTTACCTGTCTGGACACAAAATTAAAAAAGCTCCTCCTGGCTTTTACTACAGCTGAAGTGATTACATACTGGATGGTGTCTAAAACTGTCCCAGAGAGAACAGCAGTTACACTGCATGATCTCCTGATCCAGGCTCTCACTTCAGGATGTTGCCTTATTATTAACCTGTGCCTGTTATGTGTCTTTGCTGCAGAGAAGCAACGGTGCCAGCAGCAATTCTTGTCAGGTAGAAATGGCAGAACGGTGGGAATCTAAGCCCTAACAGATATGTGATATCTGTTATCTATGTGATATCTCTGGAGGAATTGTGCTGTTTGAACTTTGTCTCACTTGGGGTGTGGAGGAAGGTTTGAGTTTGTGATGCAGGCCAGAGTCCCACAGCAGCACAGACACTGTATGATTTGGAGACTGAAAAGCTTAAAGATGTCACTATGCAAAACATCCTCTTTTTCACAGCTGGTTACTCCATCACTGGTGATGATGATGATGATGATGATATAGAATCTGTCTGGGTCATGGGATTCCCTGCTCCATCATACTTTTACTGGTCTATTTGTTCTTACACACTGAGAAAAAATATGCCTATTTGCCTAAGCAGAGAACCAGATATTCTCTGGATTTGCTATTTTTACTGTTAAAATTAATAATTAATGTGGTAACTAATATAATAACTTCCAGCAAGAAAACCTCGTGAGACCTGTGTGCAGCTCATAATGATTTTGGGGCAGCACAGTTTACCCTTAGATGCATGATATTTTGTCCAGAGAAAATCATGTTGCCTTCTTCTTAGCAATAATTTGGTTTTAGCTTTGCTGCCTTGTGTCTGTTATTTTAATATGGCCAGCAGAAGAGATTTGAGAGATGCAATGACATGTGCTCCTTGAGAACCTCCTTCCTTGGCAGACAAGAAAAAAAAAGATGGTTTGAAGATTTCTTTACTCTGTCTGACAGAAGCCAGCAGCCTTGTAACTGCAAAACCTCATGTATTTTAGAGATCAGTTTTGTCTGTGTTCATGGCATCTTTTTCTCGTGCCAAGGGTACTGCCCAAGTCCATTGTAACTGTCATTTATTAAACTGTACATTAGGAATTGTGTATGGCAATGGCCACATTGTTCAGAGACAAATTGCTATTTATAATTGCTTCCAGCCTGCTCTTTCCTCACATTAAGCATTTTATGCTACAGCCAACTGTTCAAACATGTAGTTCTGTGTATGCAGAACACTGACACTTTGAAGTCTGGATCATTTCAAAAAAATCTGTCCTCTGCTTTCTGAACTCAGTATTGTTACTGGCTTCTTTCCCCCCTGATTATTTTGAATTTCAACCAAGTGAAGGCAGTTTTGCAGTAGTTGAATGTAGCTCTTCTCCAGAAAAGTTGATTGCAATGCATTGTGTAGGGAAAGTAATTTTATTTTCTTAAGCCTTTCTGTACCACCTCTGACCCCCGGCCGTAAACCCACACATTTGTGAGGGGAGGTGCTCCATGTACCCAGAGTGAAGATATACAAATCTGACACAGAAGGCAGCAGTTGATCTACAGAGATAAATGAAGGAAAACTGCCTTTGGATATATGTCAACTTCTAATAATTTTTGGTTGGAGCTGATGGTCTCCAGTTACTACTTCAAGAAATGAACATTCTTTTGGACGAACTAGATGCTAAAATTCATGTAAGACTTAGAAACTACTTTTTTTTTAAACCTGGAAGGAATACAGATCTTGTTGCTCCAGGAGCAAGCTGACCAGTAAAAAGATGCAAGGATTTGGCAACATTTGAAGGATTAATTTTCCCTGTGGGCAGTCTATTCCATAATTACTCATTTTCTTGTACTCTGACTTGGGCACCAGGCACCTGAAGGCTGAAGCAAAGAGATGCCTTGTGTGGTAGCAAGAGGGTGCCTTCTTTGTTGCTGGCAGAGTATGGCTCACAGTGTGCAGAAAAACAGCTGGCACCTGCTGAGGCTGTGCTAAGGATTTAATTTACCTCTTTAATTTCCACTGCAGACCAAATTTGGTCTAATTGCTACTGGATATATCCTTGCATTCAAAACTGTGCCAAGGCCAAGACAAACCTGCTATGATAAAGCTTAAGTTTTTTAGCTTGTACCTTTGCCTTCCTTAAAAAGGTTTATGCTTTCCTCACTTTAAAGTTTCATCATGGAAAGACTGCAGAAGTGAGAATGAGCTGCAGAATCTGCTTTCTATAAATTTAGCTCTAGATAAAGTCAACATTTGCTTTTCTTAGGCATTTCTGACACTCTTAAAAATGATAATAGCAGTAATAATTTGTGTTTCTTTTTAATATAAATGAAACTATGACATTTTCTCAACAATTTTCCCCCATTTCACTCTGTAAGTTATGAAATGTTACTGAATCTTGGAAACCTGTTCCAGCGTCTCACAGTTTGTTTGTGGTTCCTGAGATTCCAACTCCTAACACTGTCAGTCACAAAATGGGGATTTCTGTATTATGGAAATGTCCGGAAGCCTTGAACTTGAGGCATCCATGTAAATTGAAAAAATCAGTTACAGTTTTATGTTTGGTATCTGATTTTACGTAGCCAGACCCATTAAAAGAAGCATGATTGCATTTTGGCAGAAGTTCATTGGCACTAACATGTTTTTTAAAGTCTTTAATCAGTAAGCTTTCAGGAAAAAGAAATCAGAGCTGTGGACCTGAATAACAGAAGTAGTCTATGTGGTATTTACCGCTAGAAATGAAAACTGAGGCAAGCTGGATGCTGAAATGAATACAAAAGCAATGGAATACTGGAGCCAGAGGGATTGAAATCTTTGCTGTTTTCTGCAAACTCGGATCCTAAACCAGCACACTGTGTGATAAGGCTAAAGTAGCATCATGAAGACCCAGCACTGCCTTGAAAACAGAAACTGCCCAGAGAAAAGAGTAAGGGCAGATGGAATTTACTGAATGCTGCCAGTTTTCTTTCCAACGTTAATGACTGCGAAATGACCAAACTGTTGCAATATATGACTAATGACTAATGGTTCAGTCATTCTGCTCTTGGGCTGGAAATGTCCAGTAGACACTGGAATGGTGTTGATGTATTTGTGTCAAGACACTTTGGAAGATGGCTTCATTGCACAGCAATTAGAGGTTGTCCAACATAATTGTGAGTGCTTTATAAAAATTACTATTAATTCCATAGATGAATATGGATTTCTTGCTGTCTCGAACACATGCAAATTTTTGAACACAGGCAACATATTTTTAAATGACTGGGAACCTTAAAAAAAGGACTTTCATAAAAGGTCTAAGTCAGAGAAAGCATTTTCAACCACCTATATGGAGAGACTGCAAATTTGTTGCAAAATTTTCTTTTCAGAAGTTTTGGTAAAAGTTTGAGCCTTGAGGAAGAAAGGAGAAAAAATTGCCTCAAATGAAAAATTTTAAAAATATCAAAGAGGAATTTTACTTGACTGGTCTTTAACTTTTCTATTTCTATTATCTGCAATGAAAACCTATCTCATGAAATTCGCCAAGTACCTGACTCCTTGTGTTTTAGTAATAATAAGCATAAAGATGACCAAAAGTCTGTAAGATGTTATCATCTGTCTCCCTTAGCTGACTTATATGGGAAGTGTGAAATAACTGGAAGAATTGAAAGCTGATTTGTCATTCTACCTTTTGTAAGAAGTTGTACAAACAATTTTAATTGCATTCAAATGAGATAAATGTGCCATGTACTGCAAATTACATCTCTTTTTTTCTTTTACACTATAATGGCCATAGAGCTTGATTCAGAAAGCCAGACTGGGCAGGAAGTTTGGATATTGCTATTGCTGTCTTTGTTAAAAGAAGTTATATAAAAAGCAGGTAATGAAAGGGAAAACATTCCTATGACGACTAAAAAGTAGACAAAAAATACACAGACCAAAGGTACGCCACTGTCAGTGTTTCAATCATTTCATCACAGTCTACGATCAATCAGAATACTCAAAAGTAGAAAATTAAGCATGAGAAAGACATAGACCTTCTTGAGTGTGTCCTAAAGAGGGCCATGAAGATGATCAGGAGGATGGACTGAGAGTCCTGAGAGGACTGACTGAGAGAACTGGGGCTGTTCAGCCTGGAGAAGAAAGAAGGTTTTATAGCACCTTTCAGTACCTCAAGGGGATTTGTAAGAGAGCTGGAGAGTGACTTTTTACAAATGCACTTACTTTTAGGACATGGGGGAATGGCTTTAAGTTAAAAGAGGGTAGGTTTAGATTACATATCAGGAAGAAATTCTTTACGTTGAGGGTGGTGAAGCACACTGGCACAGGTTGCCCAGAGAAGTTATGGATACCCCACCCCTGGAAGTGTTCAAGGTCAGGTTGGATGAGTCTTCGAGCAACCTAGTCTAGAAGAAGGTGTCCCTGCCAATGACAGGAGGTTTGGAACTAGATGATTTTCAAGGTTCCTTCCAAACCAAACCATTCTATGATTCTATGATACTCTGAGCTTTAAATTTTATTTTATAAAAATAAATTTAAAAAAAATCATACCGCAGCCAGACATTGAGATATCTCACAGAGACACTGTCTCTCCCTTGCAATATGCTAAGTTCCATAGCAAATTCCTAGTAGCTCAGGCATGGGTGCTGACATGCAGTCTGGTTTATCTCAAGAAGGTAAATTCTTGCCAACTAGTTTTGCTATGCGTTTCCTAGGCTCACTGCTGTCTTTTTTAAAACAACAATATATGCTTAAAATGCAAAAGTAGTCAGAAAATTGTAATATCAAGACTTAACTTGGAAGAATACTTTGTGATGTTTTCAGTAAGATTCTGCAGGACTTCTAGGAGTTGCTAGTTTAAGGGCATATATTTATTTCTGTAACTTCTGCCTCATTTGTCTCATTGTCTTCCTCCACATTCTCCACGTGCTCTCTTTAATCCTGTTTCAAGTATTAAAACATATCTAGTTCTTTTAAAATGTATTTGCTTGGTCATCTGCTCATTTTTATTTTATCTATTACAGGTGACAGAGGGCTATCTATTCTGAGGCTTTTGAGATCATAGTTCTCCAAGATTATCTCTTGTATACCAGCAAAAATCCCATATAATTTAATAAATCTAACACAGACGAGTTGCTTGATAGAAACATTACTGTAAGCAAGACAATATAAAAATTTTACTCCACAGTCTTTCTAGAATAATACTATTTGTGAGAGGAAAGCTAACATAAATACTATTAAAGTCTGTCATGAGTTGCTTCTGCAAAGTGTTCTGGACTATATCACTTTGAGTGCTGTTAGTATATACAGCCGTATCAAGAGCGTTAATTGTAAAAAAACCCTCCCTGCTGCATGGAAAATATTTTCCCTTATATGATCCATTCCACAGAGTGTATGATCAGTGATGAAATAAAAGTCTGACTGCCTACTGGTTGCAGTCAGATCAAAGAATTGTAAAAGGATAAATCAGTTCTGTAGGAAGTACAGTAACAATGAGATCCACTCCTAGCCACAGAGCTGGACAGCCTGTCTGTGTCTAAGAAACATCTGTTTTAGTAACTCTTCACACAAAGGTACTTTTTCTTTGCATTTTAAACAAATAATCCTTTAGCCATTAGCTTTACTTTTGAGGGAGTTACTACCACCTATCAGTAGGATGTGTGTTAACTTTTCGCAGTAATGATATTGGATAGGATTCTTTTGCTATAGCTATGAGAAGCTTCAGTGAGATGTGAATTTAACATAAATTTAGCCAGAAAATAAAAACTCTGCTGACAGGAACAATGAGGACATCACCAGATAACAGAGGAAAACTTTATCATCTTCTTAAAAGCACCAAGATGCTCAGCCTTTTAAATACACCATTAGTTTTGATTGTCAGAGATTTGTTTTGGAAATTTCACATTACTCTTCTAATAATGAGATGATCATGAATAAGAACACAGCAGACCCACAGCTCAGGAGAGTACTTCAGTATGTCCCTGCCTTTAGAAACATGAGTACTCACATCTGTGGGGTGATGTCCCAAAAGGCACATCTCTAAGTGCCATTCTGAACCAGTCTAAAAAACACCATCCTGCAGCCTACTGATACCTTGAGAAGAGGCTTGAAAGTGTCCAGTATCTTCTGAAACTGATAGAAGCAGAACTTGGGAAGCTGCTTTTCTACACTTCCCAGGATTGTGTTCATATAAATTACTAGGATGGAAAATACCTGGCAAGCAGAGCTGTATGAATGTTTAGGTGTTTGTAGTCTTGGCATTTACCATGCAATTAATGGCATGGATTTTCAAAGCACTCCAGGAGACTGAGACATCTTCCATGTTTCCTTTTTACTGAATGTTCACCCTCTTTTCCTAGCATTTGTTGCTTACAGCTCCCTCTCACCACCATGTGGCTCTCTATAAACCTTTGTAGAAAGGTTTCTTCAAAAGAAATGCTGTCTACCACTCTTCCACTCCTCCAAGAGTTTTCCAAAGCCATGTTACTTCCTTAGCAAATCAGTGGACCAGGTGCTTGACTTCAAGTGCATGCATTAAAGTTTATGCAATATGGTCTCAGAGTGGGCTTGTTGCCTCCTAGTGCTCTTTAAAATCCCAGTAATATTCACAGTGACCTATCAGTGAGAAATGGCAGCTACAAAAGATGATTTTCTACCTGTAAAACAAAATAATGGAAATACAGGTTGAAAGGAAAGGAGCTCTGAAGATCATCTATTCCAACTTTCC
Organism: Oriolus oriolus; assembly: GCA_013400235.1. Classification (NCBI taxonomy): domain Eukaryota; kingdom Metazoa; phylum Chordata; class Aves; order Passeriformes; family Corvidae; genus Oriolus; species Oriolus oriolus. Next base: position 106,895 of record VXBT01001273.1, on the reverse strand, counting down.
ATTCAAATTATGACCATTATTAGATCAAACCGGCTTTGGCTTAGCCTGGTCAGCCTTGAACTTCCAAGACTTGATGGACCTCCTTGGAGATAAATATTTTAACCCCTCTAAAGGGGTGATACACATGAGATTCCCTATAGCCTGGCAATTGAAAGCAAAATGTCATGTTTCTTGGGAAGATAATCCTGCAAAGCAGCACAGGCAATGTCATCCTCTCCTGTGCACCCTGATGTAACACTGGATTCCAGTGACTCCAGCCTGTGTTAGAAGGGTTTGTACTCCACGGCCAAGGAAGAAATATCTGGTTTTATTATCTTCAGCAGTTTTGGTGTGTGAGCATTGAAGAGATGGGATTGAAAAATAAACTTACATTTTAGATACGTAAATGATGGAATTATTTTAAGAGGTTACTTTTATTCTTTAATCAAATATTTATGCATTATCTACTCATTTCACTGACATTAGAAAACAATTTGTTGTGAAATGTATGCATGGAGAGTATATTAAATAAGCATTGAATTCTGACTGCTTCTAAATATGATTTGCAAAATCTGTGCTTAAAAATGTGAGAGTTAATGAATGTGATTCTAAAATAAATTGTTTTGCTCCTCAAAGTGTCTTATAACCCTTAGCATGCTGGGGACAAATGAAGTGGAGCTTCACAAAAAATATTTGAAACATGGCAGTGGCTCATTTTTTTAACAGATCTCCACCTAGAAAAACATCTTTTACAAACTCTGAACCGAGACTGCTGTAAACCAAACAGTAACTCCATTGATCAATGTATGGAATGAAAGAAATTCCTATGGAATGTAGGAAACTCTAGAAAGAGAAAGGTAGCTACTGTTTTTATAAAGAAAACAGTCGAGCTGTGTGTGGCTTGAAAAAAATCCTATTATTTTGCAATCATGTTTTAGATCTGATGTTGATTAAGGCATTTAACATTTAGATGATATATTTAGCAGATGATACTTTGCTGGGCTTCATTTTTTGAGTTAAAGCACATTATGTCGTAAGTCAATCTGATTCATAAGCTAAACAATAAATTTCCATTCATTTTTACCATCAAAATAAAAACTGAAAAATGACTTTTAAAACAGGTTGTCAGGAGCATGACTGTAATAAATATGTGTGATGAAATTACAAAGATAGGAAGAAAAAAGTGAAGGAGCATTACGTTTAGGCATCCAGTTAATCTGCTTCCTCTTTCATCTTGGGATCCTCCTGGAAATAAATTAGAAAAATATGACAAATATTCAAAAGTAATTTTTATTTTTCTTTCCCTGGCTCTAAATTGTTAAAAGTTGAAACTACATGTGTTTTGTAAAGCACTGTTTCTTTTCTGTAGTGGAGAATGTTTAGTTCACTGAAGAGAATGAAGTATAAATAGTGGAGTAATACATGTAATGTAGAAATCTCCTGTGGACTTGAAATATATTTCACAGTTTCCAACAGAAAAGAATTTGAAAGAAAGGACTGAACATCTATCAGCCAAGTAGAATAATTTCAGCAGTGAAGACTCAATCCTCTGAAAGAGCTGAAGGATTTATAATTTCACATAGAAGTAGGCTACAGAACTGGGCAATCCAGAAACACACAAATTTCAACATTAAGTTGAAACACATTAGAACATTAAGCTCATTAACTGAGCTCAAGGCTCAATCCCATCATATTGGCTTTACAGTACCAGCAAGGAGACAAACAGTTCCTGGCAAATTTTAAAGGCAGACTCTACAAAGCTAAACTGGAAATTTCTGCCTTAACATTAGGTGACAATGATATTTTTATACAATTGCCGAAACCTTGGAATCTAAATTTATTGTATTGTTAAACTATGCCAGAATTATAACCCAAAGACTTTTGGCATGGCTTCATGTTTTATTTTACAAAGAGATAATGTGTATCAATGTATCTCTTAAAATAATTATTTTTGAATCATAAGAATTGTGTTGTACTGCTTGCATCAATTAAAAAATGATAATTAAAAAAAAGTTGTAAAACAAACACAAAATGGTGCATGAAAAAAATCACAGTTCACAAGGTATTTCCAGTCCCTCTTGAGGGATTTTCTTTGGCCTGAACAAAGTCTCCTTTTCGCTCAAAAATGGCACAGTCAATTAATGTCATTGGTGACTGGGGTAAGCAAATGCTGCAGTGCTGTTAGCTGTTAATGACCCAACAGTAAAATAAATTTTCATTTCCAGAGGGTAGTATGGTTTTTTTCCAGTTGTCCATGGAGAGCATATGCTTTGTTTTTCACTCTTCAGCATGGTATTTCTCTGACTTGTGTCCACTGTTTGTTGTTGGGTTGGGTTTTTTTCAGGAGAGTAAACCACAACCATTCCTACTTGAAATACTCCACACCTCCTTCATCCTTGTTGCATTTGGGTGCAGGAAGCATGCCAGAGAATTAGGCTTCTGTTTTTATTCTGTTCCACTGCGGGACTAAGTACAAATACAAGGGTTCATTTCAGACTTGTCTCAGTGGAAATGAATGAGCAATAAATACCCAATCTTTAGTCTGGAATATCTATCTGCCACATAGACAAAACTGGATCAAGCAGCATAAGGCCCTGCTGTTAGCAAACACTTCACCAACTGCTTCAAAACTAGACTGAGCAGCTCTTGTTCAAAAGAAAAAAATCTGCTACCACATACTGTTTTAATGTTTATGGGAATTCCGGAGTGTTTGCATAATTTGAATTAATTTGTCACACTTCCGTGTTTCGGTTCATGTAGTCTCAGAAAGAAATTTTTTATCATTATGTAGTGACAACTGGATAAGTTAATTTTTTTTAGAAGTGTGTTTATGTGTACAAACATATCTATACACACATGCAGCTCAGCAGCTTAGATCAAGAGCAGAGTTCAGGCTTGCAGGCTTTTGGTGCATCACCTGCTGTCATGGTTAACCACTTGAGCAGTCTGCCAGTTTGCACAGCACAATTTATTCAGTCTTTGGTTTCTAGACAATCTCTCCTTAGTGGCACATTATGTTGAAAATAAAGTGGGACTTCCAAGTAGGAAGTCAATCAGTGGCTCTTTTCACTATGAAAAGCCTAGAAAATAAAGGACAACAAAAAAAAGAGCGAAAAATAAATACTTTCGAGTCTATTCATTTGTAGGTTGAAAGGGACCTCTGGAGGTCATCTGGTCCAGTCCCTCTGCTCACCTGTTGCTCAGATCATGTCGAGACCATCTTTTAATATCTTCAAGGAAGGTGATTCCACAAACTCACTGCATAACCTGTGTCAGTGCTTAGTCATCCTCATAGTGAGAAAGTGCTCCCTTATGCTCAGAGGGTTTCCTGTGTTTCAGTTTGTGCCCATCACCTCTTTTCCAGTCTGAAGGCACCACTGAAAAGTGTTTGGCTCCATCCTCTTTCCACCCTCCCTTCATGTTTTTATATAAAATAGTATGAATATAATAATAAGGTCCTGTGTGTCAGATCCTTGGCACTTCTTTGAGAGAGTTGCCTCTAATAGCTACAAATATAAGAGACATCAGAGGATCCAAGCTCTCTTTTCTCTAGCCACACTTCCTGTGGAAAACACATGAGTGAGTGTATGTAAAAATATGTACATATATAAAGAAGCTCGGTCAGGTTCTTTATAGCTCATTCTTCTTTGCTTACAAGGAATTCTTTGCTACAACATGAAGTCTTTGACACAGTGATCAAACCAATGGATGAGGGTACCACTTTCTCCAAAAGTGTTTATGAAGACAAGAAAAAGGTCATAGAAGGAAGGACAATGATGAAAACATCCATTCCTTTATATCTATCTGTATTATGTTACCATTCAAATAAAGCACTGCTTCATGAATAGTTTGTTTGTTACTAGCAGATGCTGCCATTAACTGTGTTTCTAAGTAGATATTACTTTTCGTAATTAATAGCAGTTACTATTAACCACCAAAAATTGCCAAGTAAGATGGATGTAATAAAGACTCTGGCAGTATTGCTGGTATTTCTTTTGAACACTGTTTTCCCTGCCAATCAGAATGTGTATCTTTCTGTTTGTTCCCTTTCAGTCTGGCACAGAACCTCTACTGGGACCCAGTTCTGGATATCTACTGAGTGTTTTTCAAAAACCTGTCTTTAGTTCTAGATATCTACTAAGTGTTTTTCAAAAACCTGTCTTTATTTTCTGCCCTGCCAGAATTCACTAGGTTACGTAAGGACACTGCAGATGTTCAGATTCCAGATATGAGAGTGTAGCCAAATACATTAATATCTGTGTGACTTTGGCTATGTGGTCGTATAACAGAACAACAAAATTTCAGCTACAGAAAGAGACATCCTGTCAGATCCAAGATAAACCTCTTGCCCCGTTGAGTCTGAAGTTCTGTAGTTGCATTCCATAAGCTGAAATAATTTTGTGATACTTTTCTTTAAAATAACAGAAAAGCCCCTACATATGACTTCACAGGCTGTATCAGCTAGTTCCTTGGTGTTACTCCAAAGCAAACAGTGCAGCTGCCAGACAGGCCACTGGGAACTGACCTGGCTCACAAAGAAGCTAATCCGCATGGAAAAGTTCTTGGGAAGGGTGTGTGGAAATGGATACTTTCGATCTCTGTATTGCAAATTTCAATGTTCTGTTTAAACCTTCTGCATTCAGCTGCTGTGATCATGTCAAATTGTAGTTTATATTTCCATGGAACTTACTTAGCATTTAAACAAGAGGGTGATGATTAAATAAGAAAGTGATGAAATAACTGATGAATACAAGTTTGGGTTTGCCATCAACCATATGTTTCCACACTTGTAGAGTCTCAGTTTGGGTACTGAGAGTAGCTGCTGTATTATATAAAATCGTCGCAGCTGTACTAAAAGCAACAGAACTACCGTGATTCATCCCATGTGAAAATTAGTTACACTCCTTTGGGTTTTTTGACTGTATGTACAGAGCTCCTGAGAATCAAAAAAACAATTTAAAAGCAATCTCTTCTCCTCAATTTTCATAACTGTTTCAGGTTTAGCCTATTACAATATGATTCTGCCGTTCCTCAAATGCTTTTTATTACTGCCACATTTTGTGCATGTACAAAGAAGGTCAAAGCTCACTGAATGTAAACTGAAGTCCTAGTGTTCAGCTTCCAGGGAATGAACCTGAACATATTGAGGATTTTGTTGGCAGGATTTATGATCTGTGGATGCCAGAATAGGTCATCTCTAGGATTCCAGAGCAGTCAAATTAATTGCCACATGCCCAGAAAAGTGTACATTGGTATCACTATTCATTTACTAGAAGAGTTTGTGAAACAAAACAATACAAAACCATATAAGCTTAATATTGTTTTCAAAGACTGGTAAGAGAGGGGGAATAATTAGATCCTGTTCACCTTAAGTTTTCTTGATAGGTCTGCAAATGTAAATAGGGAATGGGAGACAGAGAGGGGAGGTTTGGAGGATTACCGTGACTTTTGGTTGACAAGAATGTTGACACACTCGGAAGAGACTGAAGGCTTTGGTGCCTGTTGGCTTTACAGGAGCTCATTATTGCTCACAGGCCTGGCAGGACGTGCAGCACATGCCAGAGAACAAGATTAAGCTGCGGTACTTTTTCAGGGAATTGGGCTACAGCACTGCCTACAACATTTGTCATAAAGCCTACGGTTTGAAAAATGCCTCCTGAAGCTGCAGCTCAGCACATTGGATGGCACATCTTTGTCCAGTGGTTTTGGCAAGAAGATGATAAACAAAGGCAGAACAAGGATGAGGTAGTATTTGACTATATATGGCATGGTGGAAGAGGAAAGTGATTCCAGCTGATGGTGGAAGAAAAAGGAGGTGAGAGCAGACAGCTGAAAGATCTGGAGAACTCACTGCTCAGAACATGGAAAACACAGCCTCTAGGCTGCATGATGCTATAATTTCCTCTACCTGGAGACTTCTGTTGGAGTCCGATGCATCAAAGGTCATGCTTTAATTCAGACCTAATTAAAATTTTATGCACCATGGTTGTGCTATTACTAACACACAGCTGTGCTTATCATGAGTGAAATTGGTGAAACCAGTGTCTTAAAATACAAATGAGGGCTCAGACAGTGAAAATAAAGAGCAAAGCATATAATCAAAGCCAAAAAATGCCAGTAATGCTATGGTTTGTTGCTTATTATGTGAGTTTCTTTTTTTGACTTTCTGAATCTCAGTTCAAACAAGCATTAAGAAAAACACAATAAATTCTAAGGATGTCACTCTTTCTTATTCTTGTCACAATGCTAATGGCCTTGAAAAAGTAACCTTTGAAATTTAAGCCAAAAGAACAACATTTTGTGTCAACCCACTTTTTAGAAGCAGACGGCCAATATGCCAACACATTTTAAATGAATTTATAAATATTGGATACAGATGTAAATCAGCTATATTCTCCAAGTTAGGGACATCACTCAGTTGAGACTTCTCTGGGAAAGATTTTCAACTATATATCAAGTATCAAGACCTAAGAATTACTGCTGTATGCTACTTTTATCTTTCTGTCTATTTTCAGCTCCTGTCTCAAATAACATTTGAGTGAACTAAAAATATAATATTTAGCAAAAATAAGACTTTGTCTATTCGCTACATACTCTGGAGGAAATGAAATTATTTTTGGCCATGCACATGTAAAACATAATATATTCTCTGTGTGATTAAAAAAAAAGTTCATTTTTTCCCCTTTGGTCATACAGCTTTAAATCCTGAATAAAATATAACAGATGTTTCAGTTATTCTAGACAGAAGCTATTGATTAATTCACATTGTATATGAGCAGTGGAGAACTGCTCAGGAGGGGAATAAGATGCACAGACATCAGAATTAGTTCAATAATTCTGCTTGACAGTAGAGCTATTAAAATTAGTGTTACCAAGCTGGAAAATGTACTGTCTTCTACTTCACTTTGAGTCAGTGATCTTACAGTTAATTATGATCTACCTGGCAATCTGGTCTCTCTGATTTAGTTATCAGGCAGTGATCAATGATGTCACAGCTAGATAACTCAAGCTTTGGTACATGTAGAAAATCTTATTTACATGCTAGAATGTGATTAAAACACTGAACTGCATTGATGAAAGATCTGATCCATGGGGCTGTTCCAGTGCTGCCACACTGCTCCTGTCGTATTTCCTTGCAAATAGCCCAAGAGAAATGCAGCTTTGAATCAGAGTGAAAGCTTGTTTCAACTCTCTCAAGTTTCTCAAGTGCCTGCTTGAGACTGTATTTTGGGTCATGTGATGAGGGGTAGATAAGGATGGAGTGGAAAGGGGGAATACATGGTTGAAAATGCAGCTACACTATGAGGAAAAACTTCTGGTCATGATCTACCATCTACATAGAATAACATATTTCATATCATGGTCACTTCCTGCATGATGTCTTTTTGGAAAAAGATATTTTTTAAAAAGTCCAGTTTATTGGTGTTCCACAGTAGTACATCAGTTAAAACAAAATAAAATATGATAAATCTTGTTTTTAGAACTAATTGAAGCTTTTGGAGCTATCTGCCAGAGATAGCATTGAGTAGGTCTATATCTGAGGATTTTTTCTGAACTTCTAGCATTTCTGGTTGTGAAGAAAGGCCCAAAAACATGGATAATGTAATGTATAAGGCTGTGCACATTTGAAGCCAGGTGGAAGTAAAGTCACTGCACTGCATTACTCCGTCTGTATGAATGGGGTGAAATACCTGTATCCAGCATCTCATTTTTATTTCATTCGTCTTCTAAAGAAAACTTCTGTGTTCTTCTTAATGAAGATAGCAACTCCTCTGATAGATGGTTCGCAAAATATTTGTGTATGAAGTCACGTAGCTGAAATCAGATTTGCATAGTTTACTGTTGCATGGGACCATGTGTGAGGTCCCCAGTGGGAAATTTGTGGTTTGTAAGTAGTAAAAGCAGTTACTCCACTGAGCTGAAAAAAAGAACCTGTTGTATTTGTGTTCAAGAGGATATCTGTAGGCAGGTATTACAGTGATGCTTTGAGTTTAACTTGCTTTCACTAGGAAATAATGCAAATATTATTGCAGCATGTGTCTGTGCAATGATTTCTGAGTCTGCTTTGAGTCTGAACTTCTATGCACCAAATTTGACAAAGACACAGAGGCCTGATGGCCACTAAATCCTTACAAACATGGATCAGGAACAGAGTAAGAGTGGGAAACATACTTGTGTCTCCACTTAGAGAGGGACTGTTTGGAGAACCAACATATTTGCATAAGTTGTCTTAAATGCTGGAAAAGCTTTAGTGAGTGCTTACCCTTTCCTGGCAACAGAATCCAATCATAACACAAAATTCTAGGAATTTATATCAAGAAACCATTTTAAAACCAGAAGGTCTTTCACTTAGGACTTTAGCCAGGATTTCAACCTAGAGCTTTTCAACTAGAAATGACATTTTTATGATATCTTGTTTAAAAACAATCAACTTTTTAAAAATTCAGTGCATTCACTGGGGAAATGCAAAAAAACCAGGAGCATAATGAAAGCATATGTGATTTATACTAAGATATAAAAGTACTGTAACACAGCTCGTGGGAAATTAAATTCTTGGGAAAAAGGAAGATGGAAAAAGAAGGATTATGTTGGCTGGAATTTATTTCTACATTTTTACTAGTGCATTCATGCTATAAAAGCATTTAGCTGTCAGAAATGTTGATGTCCAATACAAGACATACTTTTAGTATTTACTGTTCCCATATCATCTACCTCAGAACCTTTTTTCAACTTTTCTGAATCCTGGCCATTTATAAACCAAATCTATTAGCTACTAAATCCAATAGTGTAAAGAATACATAAGAATACACTTAGAAGGATAAAAAGTAATGATAAATATCAGGTGCATAAATTTAAGAAAATTTGTGAAAGGGATGCTCCTGGAAGACAATAGAAGTCCTCCTACAGACTTGAAAATAAAACATTAGTAACAAAACATCAACTTTCATTGCTTAACATAAAAGGATGGATAGCTTAGTCATCTGAGAGAGGGACACTGTCCACCAGGTGTCATAGTGCTGTGGAAGAGCCAAGGATGTATAAAAAATCCTCTAGTTTTTGTTACCTTACTGTGTTTATAGCCCTTAATTTTTAAAAGTAAAGAACACCACCAACAACAAAACCTCAAAACAACAAAGACCAAAACAAAAAAATCCAAAACATAATCTCAGTTACTGCAATATTTATATTTTTCTGTTCTCATCTAGTCTGAACTGGAATGAAGTGGTTTTCTACTCTCAGCTTACCTGTATAAGGAAGGTCTCATAATGCTTCACCTAAAGCTCTGATGATGTGTAATAGATGTGTCAGCCTCCACCACAAAGAGACCATGACAGGCTGTAGAAACTACAAAAATATCTGTCAGCACTTTGTTTCTCTCATGTCCCACTCAAAAGCTCCCTGCAGGCAGCCTTTCCAGCCGTATTGGAGGTAACGCTTGTCCCTGGGTGTTCTTGGGTAGGGTCTGCTTGGAAGATCAAACTGCACACAGCGCACAAAGTTGGCCTGAAGGCTCACTGAACATGCAGACTTTTACTGCTGTGATGAAACAGGTGTCCTGAAAGTGGAATAAGCAGGGAGCATGACCTCTGTCTTCTTACACAGGCACTGACTATGCACGTGATTGTCTGGAGCAGGATTTCCTGAGAGGAGGGAGTTTTCTGGGCCATTCACAGTGTCAGAGGAAAAGCAGAAAGGCACGATACCCATGGGAACAACAGGGAGAAGGTAGTGTTCAGGTCATTCCAGTGGGAGGAGTGAAGGAGAATTTCTGGTTGAAGGTTTCTAATTTTCACGGAGCAAATTGTAACTCACAAATCCCACCTGCCCATATCCTTCTTACGCCCCTGTTCTATGACAGAACCTTGTAGTGGAGACAGGGTCTAGCAAAGACAGCAGGGGCAACTGCGGGAGCCACTGATTAAGTGTTCTCTGTCCTTGCTTCCCGTTCAATCTCTTTATATGGGATGAGAATTTATATTCAGGTCAGTGTGCCAGACTATGTCAGTGTCTGTTTTTCCACATTTGGGCAGAGACTCTCTGCTGGCATGTACAACTGTTAAATCTAGGAAAGTTGCATCCGCCTGTATTTTAAAAGCGAACTGTCTTCACCATCTTGGAAATACATTTTTTTTTTTTTTGCAACGGAGCTGTTGATCATGACCTCGCAAGAATTTTCTCCCTTAAAATTCAAGATTTAAAAAAAAAAAAAAGAGGGAAAGAGAAAACAAGAGTAGCAATATATTTCCCACCCCCCCGCCAAGAAAATACACAGAAGACAATGTACTTTGTCTGATTTTCAAGGTTGTTGTCAAAGAAGAAGGGCAGCATGAGAATTCACTCTGCTTTGTAATGGATATAACGGAAATTAAAACATCCTAGCTTAGAAGTTGTAAAAGAGCTTGCACAGTAGACACTGACACTGGTGATTCATAACCAATATTCTCTCCTCAGCCAAAGCTCCCATCTGATTTATGAAGTGCTGTGTTGCTTCCTAGTGGTGAAATGCCTAAGCTCCTGCTCTCCTGCAGTCATTAAAGGCTACTTGTGCCTCTAGCTGGCAGTCAGACTGCCCATATCACAGTTGCACACATGCATCACACACAGGTTTTATTGCATAAAGTCCGTGTCCAGCCTGGTCACAGGTGCCTGCTATTGGACAGCTGCAATATTCAATGCAGACTCTGTAATTATTATACAGGTTAAATTTGTTGAGTTATCTTTAGGAGGCAGGATGTCCTAGCAAGTCTGGAAATCTTTTTTCATGAAGGGCATCTGTGCTATTTGCCTTTGCACTAATGCATATGGAATATATTAAATACATGCAATTGTAACAAAAATAGTCCAGAACTTAATGGACTTGGTACATCCCCAAAGGGTTAGCATGAGAAAAAGGGAACCTTTCACAGGTAATTAAATGGTTCAAAAGGCCTCATAAGCAGAGTATGAACCTGGCATGATAGGAGTAGAGCAAGTCCAGAGACGTGTCAGGGGGCTGCAAACTCAGAAAGAGAAACAGGACTCAGAGTTTCCAGATAGTGGTTACAGTCTCTTGACCTGGTTAAGAGCTCAGTTAGCTTTGCCTCACTACGGGAGTTGAATTGCTAAGTATTTCCCACTTTTTCCTCTCATCTGTTTCTGCAGAAAGAAGGACAATGACTATTTAGTGTCTACCCTATATTTTTCATTCTCTACTGCTGTGGCTCAAAGAAACCAGTGTGTTTGAAACAGATTTTTGTCATTACAGGAGAACAGTTCATTGAGTAACCATTAAAAATCCTTGGGTTTATGTACAAAAAAAAGGTTCGCAAAAATGTATGGAAGATCTTCTTGTCCAGCAACTGACAAAACAAGAAGAAAATAGTGCAGTATTAGATCAGGAAAAAAAAAAGAAAAACAGAAAAACTGACAGTATTTTGGTGGTGGTTAGTTTGAAAGCATTGTCGTGAAATAAAGTTTCTCAAACAAGAAAAAAAAGGGGGCGGGGGGGGGTGGGGAAGGGAAACCCCCAAACAGTATTTTGTGCAAAGTAGATGTCTATTTAATTAACTACAGCTAGGCACTTTCGCCCAGTAGAGGGCAGAATGACAATGAGGTAAAAGTAGGAGCTGGCAGAAAGTGTTGGAAAGCAGTTTTCACAAAGGCCTGCCGGCCCTGCTCTGGAGTGTCAGTGAGTACCTCAGCTCCTGCTGGCTGCAGCCTGACTTCTGCATGTGCAACACCGCTAGAAAGCGCTTCTGGGGTTTCCTGAGGCATCTGGAAGGAAATGTTGCAGCCTTGAATACCAATATTCTCTCCATGTTTTCCAACAGTGTATTAATGGCAGCTAAAAATGTGTTTAAGCTGGGAAAGCAGAGCCAACTCTGTTTTTCCTGGTAGCAGCAATGATGCTTGGCCTCTTCCATTTCATGCAGCACATCTGGGACCGTGTTACAATATTCCCCTTTTTTTCCTCTTTGCAGTACTTGATTAAATTTTTTTTTGGTAGATGTGGAAATCCTTCTCTGCTTAATGGAATTGCTATAAATATTTCTTGTTAACTGCAAAATAAAAGCACTTTGGCAGCAAGGAAGAAGTAATTTTCTTACTGCACCTCGTAACTGCACTCAGTATAAAATAATGTTCTATTACAGTTACAGCAACTCTTTGAATGCAGAGCAGAGACAGCAGAGGCACTGCACGGTTGAGACGGAGGTGGTTTATTTATGCTGCTGGAAAGGGAGCTTACAACCTGGAGTTATGATTATTTGGACTGGAAGAGGACAGGGAAGCAGGGTCAGCTTGGCTCAAGTTTACAGGCAGAGAAGTGCCTGATCTCGGCTGCTCTGAGCCTGGTTTGGTTGTGAAAGCCTTGGTAGAACATTGCTTTTATCCCATTTCCTTAAAAGAACATGAAAAGGAGCTGCCAGCAAGGCTCATGCATCAGTGGACAGCAGCGAAGTGAGGTGTTCTTGCACAGGATGAAAGTCAACAACCATGGAGTGAATGGACTTTTCACAGGCATGGGCCAGGAGCGGCTCCAGTAAAAGTGTCTGAAGAGGAACAGGGGGAAACACTAGGTGAAGCTAAGCTAAAAATAAGGGAAAATAATAATTTCATTCAAAAACCAGCACCCATCCCACTCCCATCTGTGTGGAGCCATTCAAGCGCTCCCTTGACTGAGTTAAAAACAGCTGTCATAGTCTTAGCAACAGGGTGGTTGGCTCCTTACATTTAGCAAATAGCATCCACTTGAACATGTTTTTCTGACCATTATGTACCCATCATAGTTCATTAACCTGGAGCAGAATTGGGCTAAATGTGGCAGCTGATTTATCTGAATAATTGTGTTAACAGGCATTTCTAGCTAAAAACATAACAGAAAACATAAATGGGACAATCCTTAAAATATCAGCTGAATTAATATTACTGCTAAAATATAAGTGGTTGGGGCCAAATATGGCAAACATTTGTAACTTCAGTCTTTGCATTTGTGTGGTTGAGATAGTCCAGCTCAAGCATCTTCTCACAGCAAGGAAGACAACAGCAGTGTGTTTATTTTGCAGTAGTGCGACTTGGGTTGCTCTTACCCTACCAGTGCCAATCATGCTCTTTTGCTCAAAGGACTTCTCAATATTTCTTTTCTTCTATTTTTTTCAGACTTGGGACATTGGAACTGTATATTTTAAAATGAGGCTGAGATGGGTAATTCTGTCTATATCAGAGGTGAGGGCCTTGCCTTTGAACTCTGCTTCTGTTGTATTTTCTAGTGGTGAAACCATGGATAAAAGCAGACTGACAGTGTCCCATCTGTAGCCTTTGACTCTGCTGTAGTACTTTCCCAAAGCCTGTGGGATAGTATGATTTATACCACCTTTGAAGTTAGGTTGTGTTGGAGTGTGGTGTATCAGCTAGAAACAGGGACTGTGTGTATTCCAAGTTTTATATGAGCTCTTGTAGACAAGAGAAAATACCCTACTCCAAGAGAATAATCTCGTGTTTTAAATTACTATTTGTAAGAAAATTCCAGATTCTAGTCATATTCCTAAAGTAGCTTTTAATATGGCATCCTGATAGCATCTTCTCTGCAGAAGAGAAAGCTTTCGGGAGACTTTATAGCAAGTTCCAGTACCTAAAGGGGCCTGCAAGAGAGCTGGAGAGGGACTTTTCCCAAGCGCATGTACTGGTCAAACACATAAACTGAAGGGTTGGTTTAGATTAGATATTAGGAAGGTGTTCCTTCCTTACAAGGGTGGTGAGGCCCTGGCACAGGTTGCCCAGAGAAGCTGTGGATGCCCCATCCCTGGAAGTGTTCAAGGACAGGTTGGATGGGGCTCTGAACAGCCTGGTCCAGTGAAAGGTGCCCCTATCCATGGCAGAGGGGCTGGAGCTACGTGACTTGTAATGACCCTTCCAACCCAAATTCTATCATTCTATGATTCAGCCTGATCATCCAAAGGTTTTGGATCAGGCCTAGCATTGGGACTACCCTGCTCCATGAGAGAAAACATGAGGAGGAGGCAACCAGGATAATGTCACATATGCACAGTCCAGAGAGCAGTGCTGTGGGTACCAGAAACTGCATCTGAAAGGAGGCTCCTAATCAAAAAGTCATAGATGGGTGTAATAAATTGAATTAAACGAACGTGGACCTCTGCCTCCATTCCCATCTATAACATATAAATACTGTGTTTGTGCTTAACATCTAAAACAAACATAGTAGGCCTCTAAGCAGGTAGGATTTTTCTTTCCTCTATATGTCATCCCTTGTGAGAAGTGAAAAAGTATTTTGGATCCCACAGATTTGAAATTCCACCCTGCCTAAGTAATTACATCAAAAAATTGCAGCAAAAGAAAAAAAAAAAACAAAAACCTAACCCCTACTACTGTCATCTGCAGTCTTGAAACACTCCATATACTGACTTACAGGATGATTTTTACAACACACTGGTGCTTCTCAAATGGTCCCTGAAGCAACTCAGTGGAAATTGCCAGCTACCAGCAAATTCTGTAACAATTCCAACTATAACATACAGTAACAAATAGCAGCAAATGCAAAGTAAAGCACAACTCATAGTTTTAACTTATAAAAACACCATCCCAGTTTATGGGGTTATACTTGTTTAGATAAAATGTAGCTAATATTAAAGCACTTTCCAGTGCCCAGGCCTAGGAAACATAGATATAAATGGGATAAATTCTGGATGCTCCCCAGTATCCAGAGCCTTAGTAGTGTTTGAAACAAAACTATTCTGGTGCAACATAATGCTCTGCTGGCTTAAAGGTACTTAAAATAGCATAACATTTACCTATTTATGTAAGGGAATAAGAGGATATTTTTATTCTAACATAACCACATTAGGGAGACATTAATTTAGTCAGAGATAACTGAAAACCTGTGGCTGTACGTCTGTATTCTGCTTCTAACTGTGTCTCTAGGTCCTCATAAATCCACTAAGAGCTGGGTATGAGCTGTAAGTACAGAATTTGTCTAAACGCTTCTTGTTTTGTTTTGATTTTCTGCAGCGGGTAGGTGCAAGCTTCTACCCCAGCCTCACTGAAGTTCAGACTTTTCCTGGGCCTTCTGACTTATTTTGCTCAAATGAAAATCCTTATTCTTTGCTATCTTTTGCTGCCACCTTTTGCAAATACGTTTTGTTTGTCTCAGAGGCTGTGCTAAAAGAGCTCATGTTTGGGGCTCTGCATATTACTGTTGGGTGACTGGGAAACTGCAACTAGACTGCAGCTCCACACATTGTGTGAAGAGAATGAACAGGCTCTTTTCCAATCACCAAATCTTCTCTTGAAAATTAGAAACGTGAATCTACAGTAGTATGTATTAATTTCACTCCTAGGATGCATCCTACTGTCCAAGCCTCATTGCTGGACACCTTAGATAAGTCCATCTCCTTTCTTGGTCACTTTCCCATGACTCTTTGGAAGTAGGTTTGGTATCTATGTACGGTTCCTATATTATCCTTCAAGATTACTACTTTCCTTACCTTCTTACCCTTGTGTAATGGCTTATGTATTTTGTTTGTAGTGGAGGTTCCTTTATGTGTATGTATGTGTGAATAGAAAACATGACCCAATATTAGACTCACAATCAAAATATTGTTAGCTGTGTTTGGTCAGAAAAGAAGTATATCCACTTTTCAAGCTATTTGGAAAGGGCAAAAGGTCTATCTGGCAAAGCATTTAAAAGTGCCAAAGGGATTTGGTTTCTGGATGAGGAGTTTTAGTGTTTCTAAACAAAACATCTATACCTTCAAAAATATTTCAGGTATAGATGTTTCTGTATGAAGCACACCAGCCTATTTTTCAGTTAATGAGTCCCCCCTGGAAGTGTTCAAAAGGTGTGTGAATGTGGCAATTGGGAACATGGTTTAGTGGTGAACACAGTGGGGCTGGGTTAACATTTGGACTTGAAGATCTTGGAAGCCTTTTCCAAAATTTATGGTTCTATGATTATAAAGTACAGAGAAGAGGATAGATTAGGATTAATTTCAACTGTACTGTAACGTCTTTGGCACCAGAAGAACACTTTACAATTTCTTTGCAAAGCCACTAGTACACTGGAAAACACTTTGCCATGCATAGTCCAGGCTGGTACTGCATAGGAGCAATGAATAATAGAAGTACATTGCAGCTGAAAAAACTCTTTAAGCTCTTCATCAGAACCAGTATGCCAGTTTACAGAGCAAAGAGTAAGATTCTTTTGTTTTGCCTGATTTTAATCAGGTATTTTTAGCAAAGTTTTTGAGTTCCTTTTGCTTGCGGTATTCAGAGGGACTGTCGTACCTTTTCCATTACTATTTCATTTGGACTTATTCAGCCTGTATAGCCATTACAGTCACAGGTAACTAAATAAGTTTAAAAATTGAAAGAGGATTTCTGTATAGATTAAGACCTGAATTTCTCATTATGATTAAAAATGTTATCTTTTTTTGCTTGCTTTTACTTCTTAGAAGATGAAAATTAGTAGTTCTGTTTCTGGTATGCTGCTAGAGTGTGCCTTCCCAAAGTTCTAGTTAAAACTGGGCGCAGATTCTTGGCTGTTGTCATTGCTCCTTCATTGCCGGGTAGGTGTTGTCTCTCTGGGCAGAGATACATAACTCTGCCTGTTTGCCAAAGCGTAAAGACTCTCATTTCAAAACTGAGTTTTGATTGCTGACTAGTATTTGTTATGTTTGCCGTGCAGTTAAGGAGGTAAATGTGAAAACAGGGCATAAATAAAATCTAACCTGTGTTGCAGACACAGGTAATTGCAAGGGCTAAAGCAAATCCACTGTAAATTTTGTCCTGTTTTGTGAAACTGTGCCATGCTGTTTGTAGAGAACTATTGCTGTCTTTGCGACAACAAAGGATCTCAATTTATTTAAGAAAACAAATGTTGCTCGTTTTCCACTGAATCCACTATGCAAGCACATTCAGCATTTTTTGCAGTTTATGGGCAGCTGAAGTAATACACGTTGCAGGAAATCCTTGTTGCCATTAAATTTCACCAAATGTTTACATGTACCTTCCTTTAGCATACAAGTAACCTCAGTCAGTAAAAGGACAAAAATGATGTGTGTACATAGCTAAATGTGTTTAAGCACTACCTGGACTGTGGCCTGAAGTATTAGAAGTATGTTCCTGGTATTACAACACTGCATTTCAGTTTTTCAGGCCTTTCTTAAATCACGTAAATTAAATGGACTCTGTGTACCTCAAGGATAAATAACACATTTTTTCTCACACACAGAAAGAGGCTCAAAGGGACACCTTGACCTCACGGAGCTGATAGGAGTTCCTCTTCCTCCTTCTGTCTACTTTGTCACGGGCTATGGAGGGTTCCCAGCTTACAGCTTTGGTCCAGATTCCAACATCGGCCGACTGACCAGTGTTATAATACCATCGCCTTTCTACAGAGATTTCGCTATTGTGGTTACCGTGAAACCAAACAGTGATCGTGGAGGAGTGCTCTTTGCAATAACAGATGCCTTGCAGAAAACAATCTACCTGGGACTGAGGATTTCACCAGTTGATGACAGCACCCAGAGAATAATCATGTACTACACAGAGCCTGGATCCCATATCTCCCGAGAGGCTGCTTCCTTTAAAGTGCCAGTGATGACTAATAGATGGAATAGGTTTACAGTGACTGTTGAGGGAAATGATGTTGCTTTGTTCATGGACTGTGAAGAATATCAGAGGCTTCAGTTTCAAAGGTCTGCTCGAACCTTGGTATTTGAATCTGGCTCTGGGATATTTGTTGGTAATGCGGGAGCCACAAGATTGGAAAAGTTCACAGTAAGTGTTGTCTGATAAATTCACATTCCTCAGTGTTTAATGCATGTACTCACTACCCAAGAAAGCCTGCTTACAGTGGTTATATCCTAAGTGAGGGTCAAATCATATAGCTTGTGTTTTCCATACCTAGCTAGGGTTTGGGCAGTGCAGGTGTATAACCCCTGGTTTAAAATACAAATGTTCTGAGATCCTCAGAAGTTTATTAATAATCCAGATATTAAGCTCAATCTTCTGTTTGAATATTAGAAATTTCAAAGTAAATATGTCATGTAGATTTTTATGGCCTTTCTAAGAAGGGCAGATTCAGAGCATCCAGTATCTTAATATCTGAGAATACCTTGCTATTAAGTGAATGTTTTAAATTCTTATTAGTTAGTTATTTGCATTCAACATCAGAAGGAGAATGATATAATCAAAGATAAAGACAGTTGGAAGATAAATGTATATTTTTACAACTTGTATATGATTTGAAGCTTATCAGATGCTTTAGGAAATAGAATACGCCAAACCACTACTACAAGGTTTCCAAGCCTTCTTAGCTTGAGTGCAAGCATCCTTCCTGCTGCATCCTGACTGAAATTCTCAGCTACTGAGAGCAGTCACTATGTGTGAGATCAACTCATTGTCAAATAGAAAAGAAAATGTCATACTTAATCTGTCTTATTTTTGTATTTCCTGTACTTCAGAACTTGTACTGTGTTTTGTGAGATTAATGTCTGTTCTAAATTAGTAAAGCAGCAGCACAAAACAGAGTGGATCCTATTCTTTAGGGAATGTTCTTTCCGAAGTTCAGGGGTACTGGCAGGTTGTGAGCTCCATCTGGTAAGCAGCAAGTTTAATGTACTTTTAACATTTTTCTGACTAGCCTAAGCACCTAGAGTTACAGAACTATATTAGTTAGCAGCAAATAAGGGGTGGAAAGTGATATGTAGTAAAGCTGCCTGTTAGTGCTACCTTTCTTCGGCAAGTAGGAGGACTGGAGTGTTGTGAATGCCCGGTCACTAACTAGGATTGAGAAACATTCAAGAAAAGGAAACCACTTTGGTATCCCACCTGGAAAACACAAGTGATGATCACTTGCTGAGATTGTCACCAATAAATCTGTAAATCCGGTGACAGAAATGCATGGTGCATGACACTGTAATGCATTTCCACTGAAACAGGCTGTTCTGTATGCTATATTGAGCACGTAAATTTCAGCCAATACTCTGCTTCATTAGCACTAATTGTGACTTGTACTCTAGGTTCCTGTGCCTTTATTTCTTCATGCATCATCTGTCACAATTGCTTTTGGGTAGAAAAACTAAATGCTTGAACCTCACTGAAACTCTGTTTCTATGCCAAGAACTGTTTACATTAATTGCCCAAAACAGAAACAAATCACAGCAGATTGTGCAAATGAATAGATGTCAGATGCTGGTTTGCTGTGGCTAATGGGAATTCATGCATCCAAGGCTCTGGCTGTCAGACACAAAAGGACGTAACTATCATCAGATTTATTGAAACCAAAGGAAAATCTAGCCCTGATGCTTGTAAAGAAAAGCGGAAACCAGGCAACAACCGAGTACAGCTGAATCACTGATGATGCCAGATGCTGCAAACCCGTTTTAACAGGGAAGGCAGCAGCAGCCACAAGAACCAGAGAGGGAATAAAGTATCTCATACCTACCATCCCTATCATGCAGACTTTCCTAGTTGGAGGAACTGGCTAGCAGTAACACTTGGGAAACATTACAGCCCTCCATTTTGCTTCCTTTACCATCCAGGGCCACAGATTAGAGCAAGAGGAGGAAAATGTGTTCTCCGAATGTGATTTGCTTGTAGTGTGAAAAAAAATCGCTTCCAGGAGGCTGCTTAATTGGTTTTGCCTCCTTTTATGTATGATTTTTCAGTGATTTGTTCAATCAGTCTGACACTGTTCAATATCTGATTTGCCCATTAAGTTTTGAGAGAAATAGGATGGTTGAGATTGCTGAGCTATTGCCTCAGAAGGCCAGCAAACTCAGGAGACACCAACTGCATGAGTTTTATGGTCTTTAAAGGTACAGAAATTAGAAGATTGTTTAAGATAGAATGACAAATTTTATTCCTTTCTAAAAAATTCTAGGGGGTGTGTTATATGTAAACTGGTTCTTGACTTGAATATCCATCTTTGTGCCCTGTGTGTGCACCATGTCTAACTCAGTGAGATCTTGTAATAAGGAAACATCTCGCACATGTTTCTTAAAACACTTTGAGTCTTTGCAGAAGCAATAGTTAAATGTTTAAAATGAAATTGCTACTGCTCATTCAGCATGTCAGACTGAGAGGTGCAGTTTGTGACTCTGAAAAACAAAACATTTGTTATCAGAAAATCCATCTCCTTTATTTCCTCTCTGGAAAGTTTTAAACTGGTTTCTTCCTGACCCACTTCATCACTTATTGGTATTCCCTTCCCATCCTTTGTCTCCATTTTTAGGGGTTTTCACATGCCACTTCTGGAGCTGCAATGCACTTCTTAACTAAGAAAAGCAGACAATGTTTCAGAGCGTAGGACATAATCCAGGACTAGATCCTTCAGCTGGGGCACTAACAATGCACTGTGATGATCATAGTGTCATTGGGACATGACAGTCATTACATTCTGGTGGCTTCAATTTGTTCTACATTTTGCAAAAGGAGAATGTACAAATATATTTACATCTTTAAATTTGGAATATTATCACAAAATTTCATATTTCAGGCCATTTTCCAAACAAATCAGAACAGAGTTTGGGGTATTTTGTTGCTTTGTTTAATTCCCACACCTCCACCCCCACTCCCCCTCATGCATGTCACTTAAAATATTACTTCCTTGAAATGCTTTTGATGTTCCATGTAGGGCTCGATTCAACATCTGACAATCAAATCTGACCCAAGGGCTACTGAAGATCATTGTGAAGATGATGACCCTTATGTAAGTATTCTTATAAACACTTCCTCAATGCCTCAGAGATTTCAAAGTAAATTTCCATTTGACATCTTTCATAACACTAAATGTAGTATTTTTTCTTGGAGACATTATATCATATTTAAAACTGTGGGGGAGGGGGGGGATTTTTTTTCCTGAACAACCCCCAAACCTGTTTTTTCAAAAAGTATCATTTTATTTTGTCTAAAACACCTTTCAGGAAATGAACTATGGCTTTTATTTTTCTGAGGGGTCATTTTCATGGGATGCTGTAAGTACTGAAATAAGTTAACATAATGACACTGAGGCTTCTCCAACCAAACAAAAGGGGTTTTTTTCTGCATTTAAATAGCCAGTTCCTTGGAGATTGTGCTTTTCTCCCTGACTTCTATGAACTTCCTCCCCTAACTGGGTTTTGCACAGGCTTCAGGGGACAGCAGTGGCAATGGCAGCATTCAAGAACATGATGTTTCTGAGGCACAAGAAGCCCTTGGATCTTCCCATCTTCCCATAGGGGTAAATTTATTTGATTTATTTACTTTACGTTTTTGGTTTAATATTAGTCCTTTAAAGGGTGGGGTCTGGATTTGATGAGTAGCTTTCATATTTGTCATTTTCCAAAGTCTCCTCTGAGAACAATGTGCACCCATCCATGAGACTGATGGCACTGTGCCAGATAAAAAATCTCATCTGTTTGACAACAATCAGGAACCAGAGCTTGAGAAGAGTATAGTACAAGACTGGGAAAATATATATGACACTTACTGGGAACACTCTTTTGCTCTACATCAATTTTTATCTCAGGAAACGCTTGAGCCGAGAGTATATGCGGTTAGTGGAACTCAGCTGAGTTATTCATCCTTGAATTTCTTGCTTTGTTTTTGGGAGTTTTTTAACACATGAAAATTTTACCATCCTCAGGTTCTTGCTGCAGAATTCCTTAGCTAATTTAATTACTTGTTTTATGAAGGACATGCACCTTTTTCTTGCCCTTCTGAACATGCTAACTGCAGCTCTCATTTGGTGGTTAATCAACTGGATGACAGAGTAAACTGCTGTTTCTTACCATATTTAGAGATTCCTATCACATCCTGTCCCCCTCCCTTTTTTTGCCTGGCTTAAATGTTCCAGGCCATTCCTCATGGTGAAGCTTTCCATGCTGTTTGTATCAAACATTCTTTTTTAAATACAAGTTCTCATTGGTTCCTTTAGAGAAAATCAGTAGGTTTCTGAGAAATGATTTCACAGAAACCGTGCTCACATTTGCCCGATATAACACATATTTCAGCTATTTCACTGTTGAATCTTACAGAACCTGTGGGCGAATACTTATTGGTTGTGATGCCCTGTCATTCACTTACTGTGTTTCCTACCTTTCCTGAAGTACAAAGACTTCAGTTTTAGACATATCCTCTGCTCAATTTCCCAAGAATATTTTTCTGCAGGAATTTTAACTCTTCCAGGGTCAACATGAATGGAAGTAAACCTTATTTTTTTTCTATTATAGACTTCAAATTCTCTGATCACTCTTTTTATAATTTTAATAAATATTTACCCAGCTTTCTGCTCTTGATGTGTTTAAATTAACTTTTATTAAATTTTTGCCTTTTATGTATATCTCAATAAACTCTTTTTGGCCTGCCTTGTGCTTTGCACAGAATCACAGACTAGTTGAGTTCGAAAGGGACCTCTGAAAATTGCCCTGTCCAATTCCCTTTTCAAAGCAGAGCCAAATACAGCAGGTTGCTCAGTGATCAGGTTGTTCAGTGCCAGCGGGTTTTGGGTTTCCTCAAGAATGGAGACTCCACAGCCTCTCTGTTTCAATGCAAGTTTTTTTCTGACATAGAGCCTGAATTTCTTGTATTTTAGTGTGTGTCCATTGTCTCTTTTCTCTTCACTGGCTACAACCAGTGAGAAGGATCTGGTTCTGTCTTCTTTACTCCCTCTTATCAGGACCTTCTACACATTGATAAGATTGTTCTGAGCCTTCTTGAGGCAGTCCTTGGCTCTCTTACCTTTCTCTAAGGGGTCAAAAGACAGGCAGCTGGCCCCAGCCAGTACTGCTGCATTGGGTAATTCCTCACTGGATGCAGGATGTGCACTTTATTTTTCCTGAGTTTCTGCAGCCAGGTAGGGATTTTCCAAATCACAGCAAAATCACCCAGTGCTTGATGACTCCTCTCCATTTTACGTCGCATCACGAAATTTAATCCATGAAATCTTACTGTGACTTGACTTCTTCTCATTTGGATACAACTGTAGCTGATTCAGGAAAGATGTTTAGCTTCTCTATGCAGAAAAATATCAATTATTTTAGCTACTGTTGTTAGCTTCTGCTTAATAATCTTCATAATTACTGCACTGTTCAAAATTACACACAGCAATAGTAGAACTTTTGGCTTTTATTCCTCCTTCTGAAAGATGGGATTTAATCCCAACTGGCCACTAAGCACCACACAGCCACTCCCTCATTGCCCCACCAGTGGGATGGGGAGAGAATTGGAAGAGAAGAAGTCAGAAAATTCATGGATTGAGATAAAGAAGCTTTGATAGGTAAAGCAATGCTGAGCTGGAATGAAACAAGCCAAAGGTCGTACTTGAAAATGCAGTCTCTGACAAGCGTACATAGCTTGTGTTTTTCTCCTTCTCTACAGGTTTGTCAAGGGTACATCCCTTGCTTTGGAGGAATGGAGTCCAAAGGCATTACACTAGTTTCTCTCAGAATTCTGTTTTGCTTCATAGATGTGGCAGTTCTGATTAATGTGCTTTGAGGAAGGCAATCTAGCAATTCTTCCCTTAAAATATGTGGTAAGCCTTTGCTCTAAACCGTTCTTTGGGATTTTTTTTTTTTTAGCCCGAAGATGCGTTGGCTGAGCCAGTGGAAGCCCCCCCAACCATATTGTCTTACTTGGAAGAAAATGATTTCTCTGGAAATCACAGATCAGAAGAAACCTCAGAAGCAGCTAAATTTAAAGAACAAGGCACTGCCTCGGGTTTTGGGGGTTTTTTGGGGGGTGGGGTCTTTTACATTCTCTGGTTTTGGGTTTGTCATTTCCCTGTGTATGGAAATCCACCCATATTTTGGGTGCTGCCAGGAAAGGAAAATCCTATGGTTTTGGACATCCTGTGTTCTGGAAAAGAATTGGGACATCAAACATTAGGTCTTTGAAAGTGCAGTCTGTTAAACTGCAATTTATCAATAGCAGCAAAGGTAAGTGGTAGCACCTACAGCCACTGTTCAACATACCTCTCACTTCTCCCTCCATACAGGGGCTTAGCTCAGACTTACGGTAGTTAAACATGCAGAGAATGGATTTACCCTTCTGTACTGTGGAAGTTTCAGTTACAGAATTGCAGTTCATATTTTAAAATTAAAAAAAAAACCTTGGATAAAACTAAGAAACTGAGGAGTTGCTGCTGTGATGCTCTACAACACCCCAGTAAAGTGCAAGTGTTAGGCAAAGGGAATGAAAGGAGAAAAATCCTCTTCATTCTGCACAGGTCAGTGAGAAGAATGGCACCCCTTGAGTCACACCTCTGCAGATAGTCCTGCTGGCTCTAAAACCATGTTGCACCTTTAAAAAGGATTTAAGATGGGTATTTATTTAATGACCTGATACAGTAAAGCACAGCCTTTCATGTGAAAGTGAATACCACCACTGAATAAACAACTGAATATCCTACTTCTGTTCCCTCCAAAGGATGTGAATGTGCCTAGTGGACCAGTGGGGTGTTTTGGGTGCAAGTGTAGGCAGCAAAGCAATGAGAGCAAGGCACAATGCAGTGAGGAATCCAGTCCTTCATGGCTAGGACAACTTCAGGGCACTCCTAGAAAACAAAAAGAAAAGCTAGTTATATTAATAAGGCCGAAGACAGCGCTGCAATTAAAATTCCATACATACTTCAGATAGTACCTGTTGTAATTAATTCTTATTTTTTGTTACATGGATGACATATAGACAACCATTAGACTAGAACTAGACGGAAAAATGATAATGCAATACAGTCCTTGACCTTAAAGCAGTCATTTGTTTTGTAATTTTACTCTCACCTTTCTCTTTTTTCCTTTTCTTTTAAAATTTTCAGAGTTGTAAAATGACTAATATTAATCTTTGGAATATATTTTAGCCATAATCTGAATAATTTCTTTTTTCATACAACTTGCAGCATCTGTCTCTGATAAATATCTCTGGGCAGGTTTTATTTTGCTCTCTCATTAATAAATGATTATTTTATTTAGATTCAGCTGTCATGAAAACCGGACAAGGCAACAGCGAGTCTACCACTGTCACACAGAAAATGTTGAGAGAAGAAGATGGCTCTGGTGCTGGTGTTTTGCCAGGAGTAAGCAGAGAGGAGGTCTGTATAATGGGTTTATCACTTGCCTAATCTTTTTGTCCCAAGAACAGGAAAATCCATGAATTCCAGGTGTTTCTCTGAGTTGGTACATTGATCTATTCCATCTTAACAGCATAGCAAAATAAAAGATACTTTTTAAGCTTTTGAATGTCTTTTCATGACATCAGATTGAGAAGCACTTCCACTATGCAGAAGTTTGGATCTATAATCATGGAAATGGGCTTGAGATTCTTGACTAAAAAAATTGATTTGTTCTTTCAGTTTTGCATTTTTTTCAGTTTGAATTTAAGAAAGTGAGAATTAAAGAAAATAGCTGACTAAATCCTCATTTTGCCAGGACCAGGAATAACTGTAAATTACATTCAAAGCATCGGGGCTAGTCACATTTTTAAAAGAACCCTTCATCAAATATCCCTTATAAAATTAGATTCTCCTTTTGGGTAAACTCCTGTGGGTGTGGCTCCTAGACAAGTAAACTAAGACCCAGTGCAAGGCTGTAGCCTGTCTCTAGTGTGATGTTCCCACAATGCTAAGGAAAATGGCAGCTCTTTTAAATCCTGCACAGAGCATGCACCAGCCTCTACAA
This sequence comes from Oriolus oriolus, assembly GCA_013400235.1. Lineage (NCBI taxonomy): Eukaryota > Metazoa > Chordata > Aves > Passeriformes > Corvidae > Oriolus > Oriolus oriolus. Next base: position 81,270 of record VXBT01001273.1, on the reverse strand, counting down.
ATGGAGTGCCTGCCCCGTGTAGCAAAGTCACCCTCTCTGGTGAGACACTGGACTTTGAAAAATATTGCATTTGTAAGGTGGTGTGTAACCTGAATTCTGTGTGATTCTACAAATTAAAATTACATAGGTCACCCATTTGGAATCCTGTGAGCTACTCAAATACTTGCCTTACTTGTTGGTATATTTCAAAATAATCAGCTGGCAGTACATTTTTTATTCATTAACATTCCTAATCCAAGAGCCATCACAGATTTTTCTAAGTAGAAAATAAATAATGACCTTTCCTTCCCCTTGCCTTTGAGACTCCTACACCGTAAGTCCATTCCTTGTATTGCTTGAAACTACAGTCAGTTATGACAGCTTCTTTTTGCCTGAAAACACACAGTGTCATGAATGACAGAAATTTAGGATAAAATTTCCACATTGTGTGTGTTTAGTTCAAGTGTTTAAAGTAGCTCCTTGCAGGATCTTCTTGTGTTCCTGTGCTTACTGCAGTAAAATATAGCAAGTGGTGAAACATTAAGTTAAGGATCATCCATAGGAGATGACATACAAGAAATCTCAGTATTTGTTGGAGAACTTCCCAATATAATTCTTCTAACATTTTCATGCCCACATTCACATTTTTTTAAAGCAGCACTCCTAATCTTAGTTTATATAAATAAACAGATAAACTAAATATCAGATAAACTATCACTATTACCATCTCTTCTTCTTTTTTCATTTTTAGGCCATTTTTCTTAGAAAGAAATCCAGTCTTGATTTAAGAAGTGTGACACATAAACCTTAAATCTATTGTGACAAGCAGTTTTGCTACTTAGTTACCTTTACAAGTTTTCCTTGGCCTTATTTCAGTTTCTACATATTTTTCACTACACAGATACCCACGGGTATTGTTACTCCTTCCCAGGTGCAGAATCCAGCATTTGTTCTTGTTTAGTTTGATGCTATCAGTCACTGACGCAATGCTCCAATCTACCCAGATCCCTCTGCAAGGCCTCCTGTCCTTCAAGAGAGTCAGCAGCACCTCCCAGTTTGGAATCATCAGCAAACTTGCTCATGGTGCATTCAACTCCTGCATCCAGGTCATTGATAAATACATTGAACAGAGCTGGTCCTAGTACTGATCCCTGAGGAACACCACTGGTGACCAGTCACCAGCCAGATGTGGCCCTGTTCACCCTTGAGCTCTGCCCTTCAGCCAGCTCTTCACCCAGCACACCATGAACCCACTCATCCCACAGCTGGAAAACGTGCCCCAGAGGATGCTGTGATGGACAGCATCAAAAACCTTACAAAAACCCAGGGAAATTACATCCACCTCTGTCTCTTCATCCTTCCTGGGAGTGACTTCACCACAGAAAGATACCAACTTAGTTAAACAGGACTTTTGCTTTGTGAACCTGGGTTGAGTGTTCCTGATAAGTGCAGTGTTCTTTAAATGCCTTTCAATGGTACTCAGTATGATCTTCCCCTTAATTTTCCAGGAACCGAGATTAGTCTAACAGATCTGTAGTTCTGCATCTTCCCTTACACCCTTTTTGTAGGCTGGAATAACACTGACTATCCTCCAGTCATCAGGAACCTCCCTAGACTCCCAAGACCTTTGGTAGATGATTGAGAGGTGTCCTGCCATATCATCTGCTACCTCCTTCAGTACCCTAACACTGTATCAGCAGTCCTGTTATCTCATTCAGGCTATGATCTCTACCCACAGTTTAACTAAATAGATTCTCTTCTAACACTTTTCCAGATGAGAAAAGATTCTGTAATGAGTCCAGAAAAAAAGTAATTTGCTGGTGTTTGGGACCTTTCCTTTTGGCAAAATCCAGAAAGGTCTTTTAAAAATTCAGCTTACTGTTCTTTTGCTGAGAGCTGTCGTCCCATTAATTTTAAAATGCTTTGAGAGTTACTATATTTCATCCCTCCTAGTTTCATTAGCTGCCAGTGGAACTCAAAATATTTCATTGGTGCCATAAAATGTGAGTAAATCCTAGTGCTTATTTCAAAACACAATACTGATTTATGTGTTTTGTTCTGTATACTGTCTTTTAATTTAAATATGTATTAATGTCCAAGCTTCATTCCTGGAAGGCCTTATTTTGTTCCTGGAATATTTAAATTATTCCTTTTGTTATTCTTACTTTCTCTTAACCAAATACTAATGTTTAGCAATATTTTAGTCTTGCTGTTGTCCATTTTTACTTATTGTTTCATCTTCTGCCACTTTTTAACCAGTATGTGACCCTCTTTTGTTAGAGTCATAAATCTTGAGGAAGTTGGCTAAAACACTCCTAAACATGTCTAGCTTAACTCTCACAATTTTCTCCCTGACAGATTGAGTATGTGAAAATGATATTTTTCAAACCTACACTATTGACTTAGGCTATGCAGATTTATGTGGATATGAAATTAGATCATGGTCATTTGCATCTAGGTAACCAGCTCAGAGAGCAACTTATTTGTAGGTGCATGAATGATCTTTAATATGGATTGCCTTTGCCGAACAGAATATACTGTTTGTATGGTGCCTACCATGTTCTGACTGCATTGAACAAAGCAGGGGCTCTAGGAGAGAGGGAAGATGGGGGGGAAAAAGAGAGAAAAATGGGGAAAGTAGTGCAACACATTTTTCATATTTCACATTTTAATTACTCAGGGCCAGAAAGGTCAAGAAGTAGAAGATGGGTCCACAGAATCTCTAGGAGGGTCGGGAATAGGAGACATGGAAGATAAAGATCAAGGACCTCCTGGTTCTCCAGGGAAACTTGGACAACTTGGTCAGCCTGTGAGTATTTTCTCTCTGTTGAAAGAAAACATGTGATTTAGAAAGGGTGATAGTGATCCATCACACATGCATGACAAGCTGGAACTGCACAGCCTTGTGCACTGTCACCAGTCACACTCCTATGAGATGAGTTTTAGCCCAGCAGCTCAGGAGCATCCTACCTGCACTGCACATGTGTCAGTGACCACACAGCGGCCTGGTGAGTGACAGCCATCAGAAAGCAAAGGCAACCAGCTGCCATGCCAACATACAAACGTTCTCAGAGCAGCAATTCCACCAGCTCCTTGGGCAGTGCTGCAGCACCCTCCCAGCTGTCACGTGTGAACATGTGCAAAGGTGCAGAACTCACAGGCCTCCTTCAGTGGCTTCTCTGTATCTGGGATGTTTCATACTTCAAAGTGTTGTGAACCATCAGCACAAGATGCATGAGATTAAAGAGAGGTGCAAAACATCCCACTGTGCTGTAGTGTTTGATATCATTCTTTCTGGTTTGTTATTTTGTCACGGTATAGCACATCACAATTTAACTAATTGCTTTTCTCTTTTGTTATTTCTATGTCACAGTGTTTTATTTATCTTTCTAACAAAAATGTTTTATTTTAGGGCATTCCTGGTAAAAATGGGTTACCTGTAAGTACTCGTTTATACATATTTTGATTAACTGAAATAAGAGAAACATAACATTTTTTATGAGGCTCTGCTACATTGAGCCTTAAGCAGCAAATTGCTTTCTTCATCTCCTCTCTTTAGAAGACAGTTCTGGTACTGTAGTTGACATCATCAGATTGTCAAGAGAGCAAAATCCAGGTTTCTAAGAGAAATTTGTGATTTCCCAGTTGCAAAGAAAGTAACAGGAATGGCATAGCATAAGCAGCTGTACCAGGAATTCGGCTCTGGGGAGGTTGGCATTTTTTGCAGAGGAGAATTTCAAAAAGAGGACATACTCAGACTTCTTCTAGGAGGGGTGCTTCATTAACCCTCCATAGACACATGCTTCCATGTTGCCTGCTCCTAACCTCAGCTGCAATTAACTTTGTAGTTAATTGAGAGTACTTTTGAGTTAATTGAGATGTACTTGTGCCTTTATTCTTGTGCAGTAATTTGACTGCATCTTCTGCTTCATCGTTCCTGCTTTCCTTTCTCTGCGCTCCTCTGCTTTACCCTTTCCTGTCACATTCACTGTCCTCTTCCTGGGGTGTTCCTTCCCAGCCTCTCCAGGTAACTCCCATCCCAGGGTCAGTTCCCCACAAGCTGCTGATAGCCTGCACATGCATCTTCTGTGGTGAGGTATTGCTCAGCAATGCACACAATAACAAGCCCGTAGCTGTCATATTCTGTGCATGTCTCAGCTGCTGTTGTGTGTCTGTCCCCTGCTGATGCTCTACTGCCTGGCTTCTTTGTTTTCCTTTCTCATATGTTTGTTGCTGCCACTTTGTGCGTCTTTCCCCTCTCTAAGACCTTACCACCCAGAGGCTGTCACCATTCCCATGCCTGCTCCTCTTTTTCTGTGCTAATATGTGCCACTGCTGGGAGCTTCCTGACCCTTCCTGCCCCCTGCAACTAAACCTCAGATGAAACTGGTGGGTTTCGAGATAGTAGAAAAATAATTCAGTAGTCATTCGTTGCATGCATTATTGAGCTCCTTCCTGAATGCTGCCTTCAGATGCTGGTATGTTCAAAGAAAAGCAGCTAAGTTTGCAAATATTTAGCCAAAACTCAGGCTATGTGTCGTTAGGGGCTTTTTGGACAAGAAGTTTATATTTTATGTATTAACACAAGCCTGACTACTTTCATGCAGCATATCTTCAAAGAAAATTTTATGAAACCAATATATCTTAGAGAAAATTCTTCAAATGTAATTCAAATGCTTCAAAACCAATTGTCTTGTCCTTGTGAAAATAATCCTAATTTCTGTCATAGACATCTCGTGACACTGTCTTGTATTTTTTGTAGTTACTCTTTTGTCCATGTGCATCTGGGTTCCAATCTTGCATATACCCATGCAACTTTACTATTGATTTGATGGGGCCTCACTCAGCAATGAAATTAATATGTTCTACATTTATGTTGGTCATGTGTTTGCTACTTTTCTATGAACCTGCTACCAGTTACTCTACAGGAAAAATTATCATAGGAAAAAAGCCCACCCTTCAGTCTTAGAGACAAATTTTTCTCCCGAACGACTTTATACAACCCATCTTTAAAATTAGGGCACTCCTGAAATTGTCCAGTAGAGTCCATAGCCACAGCTGTCCAGATTCCCAAAATGCCAATGGGAAAATACTATTTATTTGCCTTCTGAATACTTTCTTGAGTGTCCTAACTGAATTCATAAGCAGCCCCATTTTATAATAGCACTGACTTTAAAGTTGGTGGGAGTTGTTTCTAGCCAATGAACAAGCCTCTATAGGAAGAGCATATACATCCTGTATGTAGGTAATATGAAGATATAAAGAAGGGTAATTTGCAATTCATTTGACTAGTGAAGTTTAGAATGGAAAATGGGGTGAAATGCTATCTAGTATCCTACATTGCCTGTCAGAGGCATGTCCTCAGGAAGGATCCTAGTTGGTGGAAACTGAATAGATTCAGGTTGGTTAAGACAAAAAAATGTTTTAGTAGATGATGGGAGCAGGCTTAAGTTAATGGTATGATTTGGTGCACTCAGAGCAGCAGCAGCTGGCAGTAGTGTGTTACAAATATTACAGTTTTAAAAATCCTTGCCATCAGTGCTGTGGCAGCCCTGTTGGCACTCTGTCAAATCCAAATGCAGCCTGCAAGTGTTTCCATCTGTATTTCCCAAAGAGGCTTCTCTGCCACTTGGTTCTAGGAAGAGTAGATGTGGTGAGAGGCACATTTTGGGCACTGCCAGGGACATTCTATGCCAAGTCCCATACCTCCTCCCCCTGCACAAACCAAGAGTGAGAATCTAGCACCCTTACATCCAGCCTCTGCTGCTACGTGTACAGCCTGTTCAACCTATATGAAAGAGAATGTCTAATTTAATTTTTTTTTTCTTTTTAGGGTAAAAATGGACTTCAGGGGTTGCCAGGACTGAAAGGAAAAGCAGGCCCAAAAGGTGAAAAGGTATGTGTCCTGTTAATACCCAACAATCAATCAGATACTATGTATTCTTGGACATGTATTAATTTGGTACACTCTGAGAGAGAAACAAAAATATGGAATCATAGGAAGAATTTAAACATCTTACTGTTCACCCATGAATGGCTGGATGTCACCATAACAGAATCATAGGTCTTTTTCAAGGATGCGAATAAACTTTAGCAGTAGAAAAAGTTGGGCTTTCACAGGAGAGCTAAGGAAGATGTATTGAACACTTAATAAAGATAAGTCAATTGTTGTATATAACTGCTCTGGGCAACTTACTCTACCTGCTAAGTGATTTAACTGAGGCAGTATAGTCATACTACCCTTAGGAAATGAATGTAATTGAAATAAGAGTTAAACCATCTGAAATAACAGCTTGTATCTCTTCTGAGATGAAGTGAAATATAATGGATTAATCTATTATTAAAGTACACGTTGTACACAAGATTGACATACAGATAGTAACTCCAAGTGTCAAATTAATAATCCCTTTCATCTGTTTAACAAAACAATACAGACTTCATAAACTCACAAACATGACCCACATAAATCTCATATATTCTGATTCAGTTTGAAATGATCCAGAATAATTTCAAAGGTAAAATTAGTCTCCAGTACAGGAATCAGGTCACGAGATTTCATGGCAACGCCCCATCTCTATGTCCAGCTGTAATGGAAAGGTATATTGGGCAGAGGGTTCTCATAAGCTGAAGAGAAGGGAAGGCATGTGGGGAGCATCTCAGGTACAGCATGATGGGGACACTCCTGCTCTCCTCTGGGACCTGTCTCAGGTACATGTTCACAAAACCAGGCAGCGGGAGGACTTACAAGTCCGTGCACAGTCACAGGGCTACCACCTCTCAGAGGTTACAGAGACGTGGTGGGATCGCTCACAGCCGGAGTGCTGCAGTGTACAGAGACAGGCTCTTCAGGAAAGATAGGCTGGGAAGTTAGATTATCAGTAAGACACCTGTCAACAGGTGTTACAGGCATCTAAATGTCATTTGAAAATTAGCTTCTTAAGTTTCCTGCAAATCTGCTTCAGTCTTTCTTGTGGCCAGAGTTATTTCCAGGGTGCTTGGTACTGACGTAAATAATTCATGTGCAGGAAACCATAAAATCAGGCAGGATGCTTTTAATGAAAATAAAGCCAATGGAAAAGATGTCAAGATTATGGCTGTTTACATTTCTTCTATTTATAAGCAAAGTGGAAATTAGCAAATGCATTGTATTTTGCAGCTGCTGCAGCCTCAGCTCCTGTTAGGTGACCATTCCAATCTTCAGCAGCAAGTGCTACGCCTATGCTTCCAAATGGAACGGGCCCAGGAACTGACTGATTTGCTGATGGTTCAGACTTGCAGGCATGGTTGCTGGCAGGGTTCTGGCCTGTATCAAATAGACCTCGCTCAGACAATGCCTCAGGGGTAGCGTCAGTTGTTAACTGCTCCCAGTATGCTGCAAGATGAGACTGTGCATAGGTTGGCTCTGTACTCCTCCAGTGCCATCCCAGTAAGCCTTTTACTTTCCAGTGCTCGTGCTGACAGATCTAATTGTATTTCTAATGTTAGTTCATGCATAATGCACAAAAAAACCCCCATACTCAAAATACTAGCTTTCAACATGCAGGGCTAAAAGGAGTCCCAGAGCCAAGTACCTAAGGATTGTGAGCCCAGCCAGTCTGTTCTAGCTCACCTCACGGCCAAAGGCCATCCAGCTTTAGTCTATTGATTAGAATAGCTATCAGGAGAACATTTCAGCAGCCAGAGAAGCAGCTTAGCTGTAGAGAGCAATAGTTATATATATAGTATATATATAGTTATACTCCAGTAGTCTATTCCTAATTACTTCTATGGCTACTTTAGTAAAGACATCTCAAGCTTAGTTTTTAATTTAAAAATTGGACTAATATTTTCAAGGGACACTTCAAAGAGAGATTGTGAAGTTAGCAAACGAGTGCTAAAAATCCTAATAGGTTCAAAAGCACTGAGGAAAGTTGACAGCTTCATATGCAGAGCTTTGTCTTGGCAATACTTTAAACAGACACAATTCCTGCAGTGAAAACAGGACAAACAAGAAGACACTGCTCGTATCCTCTTTTACACATGTGAATTATTTTTAAGTTATCAATTGTTCAGAAAGTTGTTTCAACATCCAAATCAATGTGATTTCCTAGGCCTGGCTGTGTTGGTAGGTTGAACAAAGCTTAAAGAATGCGCACACAAAAATTCAGAACAGTTATGCTGTCTAAAGACAGTCAACACTTTTTCCAGTATAATAACAAATTTTGGGAGCAGCAGTGGGATACACCTTCCTCTTTCTGGTTCTGCTCATTGAAAATGGAAAGCCAAGAATGAATGGGGCACTACATATCAATGGAGAGCGGGGAGCTGGCTGTCACTTTTCCACTGTGGTCCATGCTCTGTGTAGAGATACAGCCACGAGATGGTCCTTGGGAATGGATGCAATTAGGCTTCCTAAAAATGACAGTGGCCCAAATATGAGATCTGGGGTTTTAGTCTTCCTTGCAGTGTACACAAAGTGGAAGAAATTGCATGAAAACAAGCACCAAACACTGCCAGAAACTGATATAATAGTCACTGGAAAAAAGCGAAGGATGTGTTAAAATGAATGAAGAGCATCTGTAAACGAACACACTGGCAGACAGGGAAAATAGCCCCAAATTAATTAAACACATTCTCTGTGGATATGACTGAAGTATCACTATAGGAACCATTTGACAAAGCCACAGGGAACAAAGAACTGAATGAATACATTTATCTAATGAACTCTCAAGCATAAAGAGCAAGTGACCAGGAGGCAGTTAAAAGTCAGTGTTTCCTGCTATGTAACCAAATATGTGAATTTAGAGAACACAATTAAAATGTTCATAAGCCCAGATAGCAAATTGGCAAGTTAGAGGGTAAAGCATAGATCAGTAGAGGCAAAACCTCAATTCTTGACTTGAGTGAAAAATACTGGACTTGAGCAGAAAAGATATTAAAAACCACAAACATCTTAAGCTGAAGCAGTTCAAACTAACCTCAGCAAAATGTCAGAGGTGATGTCAGAAAGACAAAGTATAAGAAATGGTAGTAATTATGAGAGGAAATGGCACATATTTGAACAAGGTCTTTCGTTGTGTTGGCAGTAGGTAAAGGTCAACACATAAAAGAAAAATCTTGTCATGGTGGTATTCAAAAAAGCATTACAGAGGGTAGCAATAAAATCAAGAAATTTCCAGATTGAGTACCATGGTGTAACCACACTGACTACTTGTTTATTTATTTGTTTGTTTATTTATTGGGGGAGGGAGCATATATAAGGTACCCTAAAAATGCAAGATCCGCAGTTGAACCTTATTCTGGTCGGACAAATGTGCTGCCTAATGGTGTTAATGCTGCTTGCACATTTGCAAATTCATTGCAGAAGTTAGAAAAGGAGGAGGTCTTTCTTCCACTGCCAATGCAAAGATCATGTTTCTTGGGAGCTTGTCTTTGAAATGAGCAAAGTCCAACCCTGCTCATAGCATCTAAGCAGCCACTCTTGTGACTGGAAATCCACACAGATTGCAGCTAGAGCTTATAGTCTTTATATGGTTAAATCCTTGCTGATTTATCTTAATTCCCATTTCAGGGTGATCCTGGTGAGGGATTGCCAGGACCCCCTGGACTTCCAGGACCCACGGGACCATCTGCTCCTTCCAGAGGATTAGTGAGTATTTGGGGTTCTCTGTCAGTGAGCTCAGCTTGCCACAGAGGAATCCAGAACTAAATAGGAGGTTTTCTCTGGGAAAGTAGCCTGACCGCCACAGAGATAATCATGTTTTCTAAAACATTCATGCAGAAATGCAAATAAATGTCTGACTGAAGTGTGTGAATACTGTAAGCTACATAAACGCCCAGTATTCACACTTTAAAATGTCAGTGGATGTGTGTGCAAAAATATGGGAGAACATGCAACAAAAATTTCCACAGAAAGGCATTATAAACCTGCATTATTAATTTCTTCCCCCTACTACACAGAGAGATGGTTTGACGGTCAATTATGTTTCCTGTCATTGAATACTAGAACACACACCAGCATGATGACGGTGTTTGTACTTTGAATGCTCAGTACTCAGGCAATGTTAAAGAATAAGTTTCAGATCCATCTTTCTGCTGTACATGGACTTTTCCCACTGTATCCACGAGGATACCTGTGCATGCAGCTAAAGAAGGAATCTGGCCTGAATTTTCAGTCCATGGTTTGAGAGCTGATTTTACACATAGACATAGGTCACCACTGACACCAGTGGAAATCCTGTGTTGGACTTTTAAACAAAGCCATCTGTCACACTGGGTATCGTGAGTATTCAACAAGATAGTTTGAAACATATTCCGCTGGCCAAAATGGATTGTGTGCTCCCCTGATTCTGGGTCTGCTAAATTATGCCAATACATTTCTGGAGCATAAAAACAGAGTAACAGTGTTCTGCTGCACTACTGAGCCTGCACTGATGCTTACTTCAAGAGACTATCAAGGCAGCTCCAGATCCCTAGGACAAGGTGCTCCAGTCCAACAGTTTTACCCAGTCAAAAGCCACTTCTGTAAATGTAGAACTGAACACCAAGTCCTACACTGCCTTTACTTTCTTGTTCTCTGTGACAGCAAGTTTCAAGGCCTTTTATTCTGTAGTGAAGTGGAAGAAGTATAAGTGCAGCCAGTGAATGCAACCTTATCTCCCAGGCATTTGAAACATTAGCTTTGGTACTATGATAACTTATTCAGGTAGTACTTCTCTCTGTGTTTCAATTTGTAGTTTGAAAAATGTACTCAAGCTGTGAAACTCACCAAGGACTAAACACTAAGATGTTTTTTCAACAGAATATTTTAGAAACGGCTTCAGTATGTTGATTTCTCTTTATAAAAGTCATCTTTTTGATTCCAGTTGTAGGAATCTCAGAATTTGGCTTTTTAAATAAGGGGCACATTGTAGGAAACTGGAGTTATTTGTAAGGTCTGCATGTTAGGATAATATTAATGTTGACAGGTATCTTTCTGGAGTTAAAATTTGTCTGAGATATTAGTTCGGTTCACTTAAACAGTCACATAGGATGTGTGTCCTGCAGGATGGTTGTCACTGTGCTCATAGAGCACCTGCAGGTAAATATAGTGCTCAGTGACTACAAATGAAGATGGTATGAAACAACAGAAACACAAGTGAAGTGTTTCTGTTGTATTATAATTTATTTTGCCGGTGACAGGCTGCTGTAAGGATATTGATGGTAGCTGTATTTCCAGTCAATGTCAAGTGATATTTGTATTTGTCATCTTTAGAAGCAATAATTTAAAATGGAAATCTCCTAATTTCAGAATAGACTGGAACCTGAAGAATCGGGTTCTGGAGATACTGACAGAGAGACTGAGATTTTGAGGGTAAGTGTGTATTCATATTTCTCATAATAAAGAGCTTTATTTTACTCCTGCAAGTTGTAGAAGGTCAATTTTGTAATGCAAGTTTTATACATGCTTAAGTTACAGCATCCAGAAGGGATTTGTAGGGTTTCATTTCAAGATGAGAAAAGGCCTAAGTGCTTGTGAGTGGGGAAGAAGTATGAGACAGAAGGAGGCCCACAAAGAAATAATGGCAAGAGGACTTTTTTAAATGAGAAAATGTTTTTAATCTGACATGTGAGAACAGAGTAAAGAGGAGAGAAAGGCGAATTATAGATTCACAGAATTACAGAAAGACCTTAAATGTCATCTTGTTCCAGCCCCCCTGCCACGGACAGGGAAACCTTCCACTAGACGGGGTTGCTCAGAGCCCCAGCCAACCTGGCCTTGAACACTTCCAGGGATGGAGAATCCACAGCTTCTCTGGGCAACCTGTTCCAGTGCCTCACCACCCTCACAGCAAAGAATTTCTTCCTAATATCTAACCTAAACCTACTCTCTGTCAGATTGAAGCCATTGTTCCTCATCCTGTTACTACATATCCTTGTAAACCATCCCTCTCCTACTCTCTTGTAAGCCACTTTTAGTCAGTGGAAGGTGCTATATGACCCCAGTCTTTGCTTTTTTGAGTTTGGAGTACCTGTTCTAAAAAAATAAGTGTGTCTGTATGACATGCTTTACGGTGCAGCTTTCTGGCGAACTGAACATCAGTAACCCTGCAGCTTTCTGAGTTCATTATGGTTCCTATGAACTCCAGAATGCTATAGCATGGAGGCCTCTGCTTTGCAACACAACTAGCGATATTTTTCATCCTCTCAGGCTGGTTTCTGCCTCAGGATTTCCTTTCTGTTTCTTTTTTTTTCCTTCAAAAATGCTTAATACCTTATTCTCGAGGCCCTTCAGGAGATAATTGCCACATGCTGAAAGTTAGCTATCTTGCCTAATTTAAGAGCCTCTTTAGATGCCCTTTGTAGGTAACGAGACAGGGGAGTGCCCTGCAGAAGGCTCTGTTTACTGTACTGAAAATCCAAGATGACCCTCTTCCTGACAGACTCCTGTACATGGCCCTAAGTCAGAATTAAAGATTTCCTGACTTATAGTGCCATGGCCCAAAATTTCAAGCTCTCCATGTTTGCCTGCTAATGCAATCAGTAACACGGATGGACTTGCACATGACAGGGAATATTTGCAAATGAACTATTTCTCCTAAAGTAACACTTCATTCATTTCATTCAGTTTAAATCTCTGCTCATGTCCATGAGATCTTTAGAGCAGAGGCCAGTTTTACAACATTAAGCAGGTCTTGACCACGAGTAGATATTCTCAGTGCTCCAGCAATAACATGGAGAAACCCTATGAAATGGTAGAGGAGAAAAAACAACGGCTTCCCTCTGTAAAGTGATCCCTTGGTTTCATCATGGTTAGGTCTCCTATCATTAGGTTGATCCTTGGGATATGTCTGAGATCTTTACTGGATTACAGAGAGCTGACACAAAATTTTTGGCTTTCAATTTCTTGCTTGCAGATGCATCCTGTGAGGTGGCACAGGTCAGAGAGCACGGGTGAGGGAGGTCAGTGTGACCCTATGTAAGGGTGTATCTGTGAAACTAAAGTTGGTCCTCAGTGAAGCACAAGTGGGGTGGAGACCCAAGCTGAGTTTTATGAGCCTGAACAGTCTTATGTGAGCTTTTTCCTGTTCTGCATATATAGAAATGAACCTGGCTAGGGTAATTTCTAACAGTCCTGCTGATTCCTCCAGGGTCTTCCTGGGCCACCAGGCCCTCCAGGACTGCCTGGTCTTCCAGGAAAGCCAGCACCTGATTCAGGTGTAGGACCTCCCGGGTCACCAGGAGAAGATGGAGCTTCTGGGGAACCAGGCCCTGAAGTGAGTACCCTTTTGTTCACAAACATTGATGTTCTTTCTGTCCTGCAACACTAAGTTCTAAAACTTACAGTTATAATTCTTAATAAAATTGGAAAATGTCTTTATTTTAAGAGCTTGGAACTTATCCAAATTTTGTACCAAGAAAAAGAAAAAAAAAGAAAAGTCTCGTTAACCAAAGCACATTCCTGCACAGCAGTAATGTACATTTGACAGACAGATTCTGGTGAATCTGGACCAGAATAAATAAAAAGAATGCTTTTGCCAACACTGAATAAGACTAAGTATTAGTTTTCCTGTGGTGCTTTCAGGAAAATGAAATTTGCTAAATCACTTACATGAGATGCAGGGAATTTCTAGAATAAATTTAATTTTCCTCTTTCCTCTTCCTTTCCTTCAGCTGGGTAGAAATGCTTATTCCTGTGGAAATGTGAAATATAGTTCTACTGTAATAAATATTGCTGAAGTTCGACTTGTATTTTCAGTGAAGAAAACCAATTTTTTTTAGCATTGAACAGCTCTGAGAATCCTCTCTGGAACTGTGAGATTAGCTCAGTTGGTTGGAGCACAGTGCTATTAAAGCCACGGTTGTGAGTCTGATCTCTGTGCAGGCCATTCATCTAAGAGCTGCAGTCCATGATCCTTGTGGGTCCTTCCCAATTCAGAATAATCCCTGATTCCATATATTTACTAATACAGTTCCCTCATTCCCTGTCAACCACCTCCTAGTAGCAGTTGTTCTCAGGACGAGACTTGACCTGTACATTCACGCCACCCTCAGAGTGAGTCACCACTTCTGTATCTGACAAGGTGTAATTAGCATATATCAAGGGAGTGTATAGGTGGCAGGTGTTAAAAAGGAGATCTCACTGTATCTCAGTTGTCTTGGAGGGTGGTTTTTTGAGGATAACCAAGTTGGGAGTTGATACAAAATCTAAAAAGTGTTTGGCCATCCAGATGGAAAGCGGCATCTTTCATGCAGAAAGAAATCAAGCACCCAAAAGTCTTTAATATGGTATTCAAGAGGCAAGTGCATGGGAAGCCGATGAAATCCATTGTTCTCTATATCTACTGATTGTAATATGGATGGCAGTATAAATTAAAAAATCTGAAATGCTGACCAGATTTCATCTAACTGCTAAGCTCCCAACAGTACCATTTTTCTTTTCTGAATCCAAGACACATCAAATTCTGTTGAGGATTACAACTGTAATTTTAAGAAAATATATTAGCAAGTCTTATAAAATAGACTGTTACCCTAATGTTTTATTTACTGCATCTGATAAAGTACAGTGTTAGATTAAAAGGTCCTCTATAACACCTTCTCTGCAATTCAAAATGTACTTTCAACTTTCCTGACTGTGGCTGTTTCTATATCTTTAGAATATAAAGTAGTTTGAATGGTCTAGGATACAGTACTAAAATTTGCCATAAAAGAATAATGTAAAAGCATGGGGAGGTTAGGCCCAGACTCATTGTTCCCATGCGAGGGTATCACTGGAGTTGTGTGAATCAAGAACTCTGCCAACCTACTGGCTTTTCTGTTTGCAGTGACAACACAGGGGTCTCCTGTTTGACACCATTCCCTCCATGTCACAACTGGGTTTAATGGTTCTGCCACACACAAAACCTGGCCACTTCTGATTTTGTCAATACCAAGTTTTCCTCAGCTGTTGTCTAGCACTGACATTGCCAAAAGCATGGATAACTGAGGTGCTCGTGGATTTCAACCCCATCGTGTCTTTTACAGTGTTGTCAAAACCTGCTTGGATAGCACCATTATTTTTCATGCTAATGTTATATTCACA
Source organism: Oriolus oriolus (assembly GCA_013400235.1). Taxonomy (NCBI): domain Eukaryota; kingdom Metazoa; phylum Chordata; class Aves; order Passeriformes; family Corvidae; genus Oriolus; species Oriolus oriolus. Next base: position 66,251 of record VXBT01001273.1, on the reverse strand, counting down.
TTATGCTGAGTTTTATTTTTGTTTATTATTTTACGATTGTTGTATATAGTTTTCTATTAAAATATGTTTAAATATTGGTTGGATGCAAAGCCAAACTCTCAGAGGATAAGAAATAAAAGTGTTAAAACTTAGTGGTGTGAGGTGCTGCACATTAGTCTTTCACAATGCCGTATCATCAGTTGGTCCAAAATACTTACACACACATTCTAGAAATCGGGCTCTCAGAGGGCACCTGCTTTAGATTTACTGTCATTACAGGGTCCTCAAGGTCCTCCTGGCCGTGATGGAGTGGTTGGCCCACCAGGATGGAAGGGAGAAAAGGTGAGTTAAATCTCTGTCTTGCTCCTTCTTCAATGGAAAATCTTTGTCAATTCTAGGCTGTAAAAATCATAAATAGTTGTCCGTGCAACACAATAGCATCTGGCTTCAATATTTTTTAATGGAATCCAGATACTAATGCATTATTAGAGCACATCTCAAAAGGCATATTCAGAAATCCAGAAATTCCTATTGGATACTGTCTCATTTTCTGCAGCATGCAATATTCGATATGCAGCATGAATTCCTCTGTTGTGATTTGCCACTCAGAGGCCAGTCATGACTGGGCTCAGACAGGTGAGTCTGTAGGGGGAAAGAGAGAACTCCAGTTAGTCCACCCTGGCACAGAGTGACAGCACATTATATGACAGGGGAGAAGGGTCTGAAGGAGCACAAACCATTTAATCTGGCAAACAGGAGACAAAGTCATGGCCTACCCTGTCTGGATACCAGGTGCCCACCAATGAAAAGCTGATGTGTCAAGATAAGGACAAAGAGATCACTCAGCAATTACTGGCACAGACAGAACAGACTTGACTTGGGGAAGTTAATCTAGCCTATTGCTAGTCAAAATGCCATTTTAAGCACCATTTTTTTTACACCCCACTTCAAGAAGGATGTGGAGAAAACAAAGACCACAAGACTATTTCATCCTCTAGTGAGCTTCAACAACACATGTTACGCACAAGAACTTGAAAGTAAATTCCCAAGTGTACATTGTAAACTCACACACTGTAAGGGAAATGAAAAGGCAAGTCTTAAATGGCCAGAATATTGATTTATTTTTATCTCTGGAGGCTGAAGGTTCTGAGTTGTGATATCAAAAGCCTGAGGCTGATAAAAGTGCAGCACACATGGGAACCAGCAGCTACCCAGAGAGTGCAGCATGTGTGTTACAAAGCAGGCCCTGAAACCTGTGTGCATTGTAATCAGTGGTGTTTGTTTTACATGAGGGAGCCTAAGAACAGAAAGAATTCTAGCTAAAGTAAACTGAGCATGAATCGCATAGAGATTGATGTGGAAAGAGAAGCAACTGGAACAGAAATTAAATTCTTTAAAAAATCATAATCCTCAAAAAAAAAAAAGACTAAAATATTTTGCCTTACTGAGTCTGTTTGCTGCATTGTGTATATTTGATAAAAGTTCAATTAGAATTGAAGCACTATGCTCACATTCATATATTCACACTTATTCAATACAAGTAAGTGTATTTTTCATTTTTACTATTTTTTCTTCTGAAAACCTTGATTTAATTTAGATTGCGGTATCTGTTTTGATCATTATTCCAAATTAATCCAGAGAAGATTACAGGAACAACAGGATCCCCTGAAAGTAAATTCAGTTTGTTCACTGGAGTGACATTGGACGTGGAGTTTAGCCATTGCTTTTAGAAAAAAATTATCATTTTACTCCTGGTGGTTACTCATTTTTTTCCGACTTTACTCAAGAAATATTTCTGCAGAGTGAGTAAGGACAGGAGCTTGCCAATATAAAAATTAATTCTACTAGATTCAGAGCAATTTGGAAAAGAATTATTTGCATGCATTATCATTGTCTTTCTGTCTATTCCATTGACTAGAAATGGAAAAAACCAGTATGCAAGGAAAGTGTATAAAAGCAAATCTTGGTAAAATCTTGATTGCTTCAGAGGAACCTTAAAATCTTCGTAGTTGTCACATCCTGCATTTGGAAGGGTGCCCTAGACAACTTGAGTGGGACCAGTTTCCTGTTCTCTTATATCCCATAAGGATTTTGACATTTATGTTCAGAAGCATGGGGATGTGACCTGCAATGCTTAGTTCTGTGTGCTCCAAACCCTTAAATTCTGCAGCAATAATTGAAACACAAGATTGAGTCCAGTCAGCATACCAGCCCAGAGCTATTAATGTGTTATGGTAAATCCTGAATTATAGATTGTTATTAACTGAGAGGTCTGATGTTTCAGGTGAAGGGCTTCATGTAAAGGACATCAAATCAAACAACACAGAAATTTGGAAAATCTGTGGGCATTTTTATTAAGGAAAAATACCATAAATGTGTTTGTGTTGCCTAATAGTCTTATTCTAAGTATTTAGGACTGATTTTCTTTTACAGGGTGATCAAGGTCTACGTGGTTCTGCTGGTCCAAAGGTAACAAAAAGGACAGTCTCTGTATAGAATGACAGTATCACTGTGATACAGCACATTGCTGAAAAGGGCTGAGAAATCTTAAAGATTATTACTGTGTAACCTAACGAAATGGACAGAGCTGGTTTCTCAGTTGGCCAGCATGCTTCTCTATGGAGCAGGGTGTAGCTGGTTGACCTTGGCTGGACGCCGCTCTATCACTCCCCTTCCAAGTGGGAGTGGGGAGAGAGAATAAGATGGAAAACAACTCATTGGTTGAGATAAGACAGTTTACTAAAGCAAAAAGAAAGTGAAAGTTTGCATGCATATAAACAAAGAGAAAAAAAGTTTAATCTCTACTTCCACTTCCCATCAGTGAGTAATGTTGAGCCACTTCCTGGGAAGCAGTTGCTCCAGAAGGCAAATACTGTAAAATGTCAAATGCCCCCCAGTCCTCCTCCCTCCCTTAGCTTTTGTATCTGAGCTGACATCATATGGTAGGGAATATCCCTTTGGTTAATTTGGGTCAGCTATTTTAGCCTAGTTGTGTCCCCTCCCAGTATACTGGCCACTCACAGCCCACTTGATGGGAGGAGGGTAGGAGAGAATGTTAGAGAGACAGCGCTGATGCTGTGCCAGTGCTGCTCAGCAGCAGATAGAACACGGGTGCGTTATCAACACCTTTCCAGCTACAAATGCAAAGCACAGCACTGTGAGGGCTGCTAAGGGAAAATGAACTCCAGCTCAGCCAGAGCCAATACACGTGACCAGCAGGTTGAGAGAGGTGATACTCCCTCTCTACTCTGCCCTCATGAGAGCTCACCTGGAGACCTGTGTCCAGCTCTGGGACCCCCATCACAAGAAAGTCATGCCCCTGCTGGAGCAAGTCCAGGGGAGGGCCATGAACATGATCAGTGGATGACCTCTTCCTGGAAATGTTCAAGGCCAGGTTGTATGTGGCTTTGAGCAACCTAGTCTAGTGGAAGATGTCCCTGCCCATGGCAGAGGGATTGAAACTTGATGAGTTTTCCAACCCAAACCATTCTGTGATCCTATAAATCTACTCACTTGCATCTAGTTAGGCATATTCAGTATATCAATAGACTGAATTTTTATTTTAGGGTGATACTGGAGTCACTGGATCAATAGGCCCCAAAGGAGAAGCTGGCCCTATTGGGTCTCCTGGAAGACCTGGACCACCGGGACCTCCTGGGCCCCCTGGGCCCCCTGGACCTCCTGGACCACCAGGACTAAGTTACAGCTTGGGATTTGAGGTATTTTGCTATTCTGAAGTTTGTTGTAACTATGGATATATTTCCTCCAGAGTAAAGACAGTGTGACCACCTGCATATTTCACAGGTATTTAAGGCATAATTGATGACAGAGTAGCTTGTTCTAGATTGAAATTTGCCGAGTGTAAATACAGAGACACACGTTGGTCATTTCTGACCTCATGATCTGTTCTATTTAGAATGAAAATGTTCTATTAAAAATATAAAATTGCAGATGTTACTTTTTCTGCTTCTGAGAATAATACCTTCATCACTTAAAAATATGAGATTGGGTGAGCTCAAGATGAGTTTTGCATATCATTTGAGAACTGCTCATTTGGATAATATTGTTGGAGCAGAAAGTGGCTTTGCAGTAAAGAAAGCAAGGGAAGAACACCCAGGTTCAAGAATTAGAGCTGCTGCATTAATATCTTTGTGATGAGAGGTCAAAAACTGTCAGTATCAATATTCATACTTGTGTCTTCCCTTTTTTTTTCCTTTTTTTCCATGCATTTTTCAATTCTAATTTAGCTGTTTTGCTCAGGAAAGTCTTTCCAAAGTTTTTTATGTCATGGGATGTAATGAAGTTTGCACAGTAATGCAGGGCAGTCTCATCAGAGAAGTAAGAATGTTTGATTACTGGCCGTCTGTAGAGCTGCTGCAGTAAAGTGGTAGTGTTTAAAAGATACCACTTTACTTATGTGTTTCTCTTAGTACCTACCCCAACTCTTTTGTATTTTTCTTTTCTTTACTCTACAGACACTTTGAGGTGTCACAGACCTGACCACTAATGCTTGTTTAGAGACCTAATTTGCTTTCTGATGTCTGACTAAAGAATATGGTACTGTATACACTACTGGCTAATAATCTCACTGATGTCAGTGAATTTCAGTGGACAAAAAATATCTCTAGCAGTTCACAAGTTCTTAATTGCCAGCACTGAAATGGTTAGCGAGGAACAGCATGAAGTCTAAGCATGCAAACAGTCCTTTGCCTTATCTTAGGCACAGTACAAAGGCTGGTGCAGAGTCTCCCCTGAATAAATACCTACTCATCTCAGAATGAGTTAAGGGCCACTGGCAAGTCACATCTTCATCCCAGGCCTGGTCTGAGTTTTAGCCCAGAATGATTCTGTGACCTGTGAGGACCCATTCTTAAGAGATTCTCCACTTTTCCCCATTCACACTATTTGAGTTGAAGGCAACATGCCCTTATTATGTCAGCAAAGAGTTCTCCTGAAATTAGGTGCTTAGGATCAAACTCTGCCACTTTTGATACCTAAGTCTCAGAGGAGCAAACTTAGCAGATGAGCAGGAGAGAATGAAAACTGGGAGTCCCCACTTTTAAGGATGCAAACGCAGAAAGATCTGAGCTCTAACTGCAGTAACAGTATCTTGACTGACTTCATCTTGAACTTCATCTAGTCCAAACAAAATTGGCATGATTGTCGTTTCCCTGAGAGGAATACTACTGTAAACAGGCTTGCTAGCTGTAGCTGATCTTTTGGATGCCCACCCCTGCCATCTGTTGAGGCAGCACTGTGGTCTGCCAGTTTGTTAGGGTGACACTACCTTTTGGTTGGCAGTCTGTTTATTGCTGTAAGGCTGTTTCTGCAAAACACTCCTGTTAGCACTTGTTAGCATCTGTGATCAGCTATGCGCAAAAACCAAATGGCATGGTGTTTGCTGGCACTTATGCTTGCCAAAAGAACAGTTTGAGCTGCAGAAGGTACCTGGTAAACCCATTAAAAACATGCAGATGTCAAAAGAGATGATGTGTTATATAAAGCAGGCATCAAGCACTCTCTTAAAGGGAAAAACAGACTGGCACAGTGCAGTCAAGGGAAAGGACCCAGAAACACAGTTTGTGGTTTACCCTAAGCAGTGAGTATTTGGTTAAACAGGCCAAAGAGAATACAAGGAGATTTTCTGCTGGTGTTTGATACACTGATTTCTGATAGAGGAGCAGAATGAAAGTCTGAATAACATTCAGTCAGTCTCAGGTGAAGTTGCACAAAAGGTCTCTCACCTTGGTCCCCCAAAAAGGAAGGAACTGATTCCAGCTGTGCATTGCTTCTGCTTCTCTTATTCTTGTGGCATTGGCAGAAAACGTCAGAAGAACAGGATCTGTCTTTTTCAGTGGAGCCAGGTCAGATGGTGTTTTCCATTCCGTTGGTGTAAAGCTGTCATTCGATAGCAGCTGAAGGTCATCTGATCAGTGTCTCACCCTTTCCCTTACACCGACTCCTGAGTGCATGGCAACTGTGCTAAGCTGGCCCATTTCAAGTCACTAACTGGCAGGAAGCTAAGTAGGCCAGGAGTATGGGTCCTCTAAGCATGGTAAGCTGACACAAGGGCTTGTCGTCACTAGGAGATTCTCCTTTGCTCCTGTTCCTTCTCCCATCTGCAGACATTCCTGGCACGTGCCTGCCCTTCACATGCACTAACATTCAGTGTTCCATCAATTCTTCCGCAACCCAATTTAATTTACTAAAATTTTAGGGAACATTTGCACCCCAAAAGTAACATATTTTCTGCCATTTTAGGCATCTAAAGGAAAGTGAGGGGATTCAAAACCTGAGGCTGATGTTGCAAATGAAGGCTGTGTGGCTGTGAGCAGTAAAGTGAAACAAAGAAAGATTAAGATTTTCCCTTTTCTGAAAAAGGAAACAATTAGGCTAGCACAGCTGCACCTAAAACTGCAGCTTAAAGCAAATGGACAGTTCCCTGCTGGCATGGTTCATCCAGATGTTTTGAAGCACAGTCTGACGAGTTTAGACTAGGCATAAGTCAAGGGATAGGAACATGATAGGTGCTTGGCCTGAAATGAAGTAATTATGGCAGTCTGCAGTTTTATTTGTTTGCTGCTTTGGCATTGGTAGCTCCTGCTTCTGCTGTGGATCTGGAATGTCATAGAACAACGAAAGCTGGAGGGAGGTTGCTGCTGCCTGTGTAGCTTCCTTTAAAACTACTAAAAAATCTCTGTGGGAAATATGGAGGCTGCTCTCAAGGACTCCTACTCCACAGAGACTTCTTTCTGAAGTCAGCAGAGGGCAATGGAAGTGGACTGGAGCAGATGACCTACAATGAAAGTCTCAGGGAACTGAGCTTGCTTCGTCTGGAGAACACTTAACCTTCATCTCTGGAAGGTTCAGTGTTGACACTGCTTTTGATAGGAAGTTGGGCCAGGCAGCCTCTGAGAACCCTTCAACATAATTAATTCTGCAATTTGATGGTGGAAATTCTTTTTCTCTTCAATTTCATTAAGCAGTATTTTAGGCAGGAGTTCAACATTCAACTGTGAGAATTAGGAAGGACCTTTATTGGTGAAAAGTGATTACTACTCTTAACAAACTGTTTGCAAGTTCTCCCTGCCTTAACTCAGTTCTGGTAACCCTTGCTAGTCATTAGTGTTTCTGTAGCTGGGTGGCAGGTAAATGCTACATGGAAAAATACGCTTAAAAATGTATTTAAACACAGTACATGCTGTTACACTTCTGCCTAATGCTCTTCAGCCTGATGTCCTGGAGCAATGGTGTCAAGTTGGCAAGACAGTAAAGACTAGATTTTCTGTAAGGAAGACCAACATGTTTTTATCACATTTGAGCAGAGCCTATCTCCAGAACATCATCCATTTGTCACAGAAAAAAAGTTAATGAGAAAAGATAAAAATATTTGTGTTCAGCATGTTTCCAGTTTTTGCAGAACTTCAGAAAACAGCAGAGCAGTTGGGGGAAAAAAAAAAAAAAAAAACCGAAAAAAACCCCCAGAAGATAAATTCTTAAATTCTGTAGCATTTTGTCTTTTTCATTAGGATATGGAAGGATCAGGTAGCATTGACCTTTTAAGTGAATCAAGAATTCCTGGATCAAGGGGGCCGAAGGTAAGTGGGTGTTTTGGGAGAGGGAAGTATAATTTGTCGTTGGGTTGTTTGGTTTGTTTGGGGTTTTTTTCCGAAACAAGAGTTTCCTCCTTTCTTCTTTTTGGAAACATATAGCCCCAGTCAGCCACAGGTTGAGAGTCACTACACTGAAATGGATTCACTTGCCCTAGAATGTCATTACAATACCTGTGTCCTCCGAAGAATCGGAATGGTATTTCTCTGATACCTCATTAGCTAATGATTTTTAGATTCTGCTCTGATATATTTTTGAGATATTAAAGGGTGAAATAAGGGTTTTCATGTTATCTAGCTCTCTATTTCTTCTTTCACCCTAATAGATTCCCTTCTCGCATATGAAGGTGAATCACACATACGAAGATGAAACTGAAATGTTAGAGTTTGACAATCAAATGTGCATAATCTGACTTGCCACTTTTAAACTAAAAAATTTTTCCCAGTATTCTGGAAGCAATGTCACAGACAAAGGGATGCTTTTTTCTTCATCACTGTGTCTTGGAAGATCTTTTGCTAGTGTGGACCACTTAAATCAAGTAGGGAATATGGGAATATAATGTATCAGTACCTACCAGATCGTTTGGATTTATTGTCATTCTTAACAATAGAAGGAGCTCCAGTGGTTTAGTCTGGCAACAAAAGGAGACAAAGGCATGATCCAGTAGCTGCTTATGAGTCTCTGAGGGGCAGCTGTAAATATGACAAGTCCAAACTGTTCCATGTAGTGCCAGATGGCGCAGTAAGGGACAGTGGTCACAATTTGCAGCTTGAGATGTTCAGGCTAAGCCTCAGGAGAAGGCTGTTCACTAGGAGGCTGGTTCAGGACTGGGACAATTCGCCCAGGGAGGTTGCAGAAGATCTGATCTTGAAGTTATCAAGACTTTGCTGGACAGAGACATGACTGACCTGATCAGTGGTCAGCTGGTGACAGTTCTGCTTCAGGGGGATGATTGGATTAGGCGGCCTCCACGGGCCTGTAGAAGCCTGTGTCTGTGATTCCATGAATCATCACAAACCAACTGAACCCTGGAGACAGGAACCACTTCGAGCAGCTCTTTGCTAGTAATTGTGAGTCACTGAAGTTCCAGCTGATAGCTTAGAGAACTTTGCTCCCTCTTAGGTCTTTTCCTAGATACTAAAATAGCACAAAAATAACAGTTCAAAAATAAGTATCAAATCTGTTAGCTGAAACAAGGAGGTGTCCAAAACCAGGGCCAGAACTGCGCATTCTGACCTGCCTTAGTCACAGCCTTACTCTCACATTTGGTTTTATAACAGGCATTGTTTCCAAGTCACTCAGCTATAAATATTTTTAAAATGTCTTGTTGCAGTTGAACAAAATTTTCCTGTTACTGCTTAATTATTCTGCAAAGTCTGAATCAGTAAAGAAGGCAGATGAGAAAAAGAAGATCAGAAAAATAAGAATTTTGCTATAATCATGAAAATGCTTTTACATATTTTCTGGTACTGCGTTATGGGCCATTTACACCTTATCACAACCCCAGAGTACCCAGTGGTGTTTAGGTGAAAACAGAGTATCTGCTTCTAAGGGGGCTGCGACTCAAAACAGCTGCTAAGAAATAAATTACATTTATTTGCACCTTCTCTGTTAAGATTTTTGTTAATCCTTAATCAGACAGTAGTGGTTGTGTTTTGAAGTAGAAATATCAAATTTATTTTTTCTGAGGACTTCAGCTCTCATTTCCAGGATTTCTGTTCTTTTTCTTCCACAGATCAGTGTAAAGTTTCATTGGTGTTTTCTCATTATTTAGCATTGCCATTTATTAGTGCCTTCATATTCCAGATAAAGACAACTCAATCACTTCACTGAATTCCTTTCTCTTCCATTCAACTTTCTAAAATGACCAATAATGAACTGCTGTCCATTTCACCATCAGAGAGTCGTAATTGTACTTTACATCCAATGTCACCATATAGAGATGAGAGGAATTTGAATTTCTAAATGGTTTTGAAATAAACATTTTGGGAAACTGCTTTTAAACCTAGCAAGACGGTGTTGCCTCTAAACTGGTAGCATATCTTAATTTTAGCCAAGAAAGCAAATTCAAAAAATTATAAGCAGTTGAAAGCAATCCCTTGCAAAAAATACACTTGGATAAATTTATTTCTAATATTTTCTAAATATATGTATAGTATGCAGTGACAACACTAAAGCTGTCTCTGTAAGAAAAAGAAACCTTTAGATCTTCGTATGGTAACATAGAGCAAAGCAGTATTTATCAGAACAACAACCCTAAAACAATGCTTATATTTTATTGGTCTCTGTTAATATTACAGGTCTCCAGCATTGTTTTTGTATGTGGTTGTGAATTAAAATTTTTTCTGAAAAAAATTATTTTGAAATGCCATGTAGGTTTACCAGTAAATTCAGTGTATTTTTGTAGGGTTCTGCAGGAAGACATGGACAGCGTGGACCATTAGGACCAAAGGTAAAAACACTTGAAAGCTAACCTATATTGCTTTAGCATATATTTTTTATATTTTTTAATTTCTATATTCCCAGAATTTGCCTGAACATAACAGCTTTCATTTGAGATTCGTAATCTGGTTGAGAATGGGACAAATTTTGTTCCCATTTACACTGGGTATCTATCCAGAGTGTGTATTATTAGAATTATTTCACACCCTACAAGAGCAGCGAGTAAATACTAACTGGGCTGTTACATTCCATGGCATCTTTTTATAAATTTTTTTTAGGGCATTTGGCAATTTCTCTTTGTTGCTCATTTTTCATCATTCGGGTTTCCAAGAGGTTACATGAATGCTGTTGAAAGAGAAATCTGCGTGACGAGGCCTTCTGATCCCAGAGAGTGATAGGAAAACATTCTGGAAGGTGCTAGGGGGGAAGGAGGGAGGAGCAATGACTGCTCTGCCTTTGTTTTTGATTTAAGCTCGGAAGGGACTGAATTTTTCCACTTTGATGCTGCTACTGGTTGTGTAACCCATGAGGAAAAAATGGAGAGATGAAAAATCCCAGAAGAAAAGAGCAGATTTGCAGAATGGGTCCTTAGACAGGAAGAGACTTTTCCTATTCCTACGCAAAGTACCACTCAGGTTAATAGTGCAGCATAACAACACCTTAAATGTGAAATTAAAGAAATTCAAAGTCTTCATTGCCCTGGGAAATAACAATAGCATTGAAAGAGAAGGAAATGGAAGACAAGAAGTGGCAGTCCCCATCCTCTCCTCACGAAATTTTCACCTGAACTTACACCCAGGACGTATCACTGACTGCCCATTGCCAGCAATAACTGCTTGCACCTGATTCGTGGGACAACAGCCACCAAAGATCTGGCCAGCTCCCTCTGTCTAGAGTCTATAGAGCTCAGCTTCTAGGGCTGAAAAGGTCCCTCCATTGGGTACTACTCCTGTTAATGCTGGACCACATCACTTATGAGTGAAAAAATCACAATTTGCACAACACGTGTTGGTGAGTGATACTGCAGTGGACTGGCAAGAATAGATGTGCTCTCACATGATGCTGCTCTGTGCACAGGAGTGGGTGCCGAGTCTCCACGCTCAAAACACATTTTTTGTTAAGAACTTATTCTCTGCCCTTAGGCAGAAATTTTATTTCTAAGAAATACTGCTTCACAAAGATTTCAGAAATTGAGGTAGCATGATTCCTAGGATTTAGGAACTGAGCTGGAGAGGAAAAGATGGTCATAAACCCCAGCCAAGAGACTTCACCATGACCTTGGTTTAATCATGAGTCATTCATCCCCAAGATACAGGAGAAACAGAAAAGAACATGCTGTTGCCTGACATCTTACAAAACCAGGTACACTACAGCAAAATTAATATAAAGTGGTTATAATACACTATCATTCTCATGGGGGTGAATTTTACACCCACTTTTCATGATTATAAATGAATTCACTAGGCAACAGTGGCAAAATACAACAACCACCCACTTCCCAAAACCAAGAGCTAGTGCATCACGAGGAGTTGAAGGTATAGTTCTGTTTCATGCGTCCTTCATCCTTCCAATATCCCAGACAAGTACAGCTGTCAGAGAAGACCAGCTATGATCAATTTTCTCTCTTTTCTTGCAAGTAAGCATGGATCCAAATTCTGCTTTCACTCTTGTTATTATGAAAAGCGGTTTTCATTAAAAAACAGTCTGGAGTCTTCACGCACTCTTGAGTATAAGAACTCCCCAAAAGCAGCAAGCATAAACATAATATTTGAGGCAACGGCTGATTTATTCCAGTTTATATTCTCTATCTCCAATGAAATAAACTAAATTGGATGTTCTCTGTCTGTTAAAAAATCAAAGAATCATGTCTACTTAGTGCTAAAATCCTGCAGAATCAGTCCCGAAGGTGGAACAGTGCAGTGTTCATTATTTCGCTCATGGTTTGATGCAGTGCCTGGGTAGGTGGAGAGAGCAGCAGTGTGGGGGGACTGTGTTAGCTGTTTTGGAGGAAGATGGTGAGTCCTTTGTGGAGGCATGAGGTCATGGCTGCACTGGTAGATCTGGGAAACGTTACCATGTGCTGATTTCAGACATCAAAATGAGGGTTCAGGCATGTGGCTTGGTCAATGCTCAGCAAAAAAAATGAGTCGTGACCACAAACTCTTTAGATGTGGGTGGCAGCCGGGTGGTTAAAATCCCAGAACCACGTCACAAATGTATGCCAAGCATCACTTTACCCAAAATATGCCTTATTTTTACTAATCATTTTACTCCATTCAGTTCCTTTGTTTTTAAGGAAAGTAACATACATGTTTAAAATCCTTGCAATTACTGCTCACTTTAATACTTGAGCTCTACCGTGTCTCTGTTTCAGGGAGAAAGAGGCAACATTGGTCCACCAGGTTCAAAGGTGGGAAGTTTATTTAACCTGATCTAAAACCTCAGTTGTTTCTTTCCTCAGTTTCCTTTCATCTCTTAATGCACTTTGGGGATAATGAACATTTCTTGCTCTGTCAGCATATCAAAGCCCAGGATGGCTTCTCTGGGAAAACAAACCGCTTTCCCTGGTGAATTGTGAGCATCAGGAGCCAGTGTAACCTGGTGCTTAAGACTTCTGCTTAAAATGTGGTTAAAATTGCATCTAAAATTGCATCTAAAAGGTGCATGTCTTGGAAGGTGTCTCATGAGGGCCTTTATATTTTCACCAGAGCAAAAATGAAAATCAGCCAAGCTTAGATAGAAAACTAAGTTCCACATGCCCTCTACTCCTTCATATGGTGGTGTGAACCTATCACCCCACACCAGCATGCCCCACCCATGACACAGGTCTGTGCTACAGTAGTAGGCTCATGTCCATCGTTATCCCTGTCTGTTCTGCTTTGAACTCCTCTTGGAGCCCACCCCAAAATTCCTATTTGGGACTCTGCTGCTCCTCGCTGGTCCGTCTGACCTGGGTGTCTTTTGCAGGCATAAACCAGCAGAGAGCGCTGATGTGATTCATAGAAAGTGAAAATAAAACATAATCAAAATAAAATAAAATAAAATAAAATAAAATAAAATAAAATAAAATAAAATAAAATAAAATAAAATAAAATAAAATAAAATAAAATAAAGTAAAATAAAATATCCTTCTCCTGCATTTGGGACATCAGTGAAATCAAAACTTGGTCTAAGAAACAAGATAAATGCAGTTATGCTTGCTGAGTATTTACAAGAGTACTATCACAGTCTTCTAGCAGCATCTGCTTGTTTATTTTTAAAAAATACCAACAATGTAGCAGGACTTTACTTGCCATAAATTCCATCTGCTGTACATATTTTGAGTGTTGTCATTTCACATAGATATTTGTCAGCATGATAATTAAAGCTGATGCACTGACACACAGGACAGTGGATTAACTCTTCTTAATCAGCTTGCTACAGAATATTTTCTTTATTATTATGCCTACGTGCCCTTTCTTCTGAGGTCCTTTTTCTAGTAATTATTATTGTTTTATGTGATAGATGCATTTGAAATATGTGTATATTTTAAGTGAAGTGACTACAGGGCTATTTAAAAAATAAGAAAAACAAGCAATTTATCTCTTTAACCCTCAGACTGAAAAAGACCTTTGTCCTCTTGTATTTGAGCAATGAGCTACATTCTTAAAATATGAAGGGACTTAGAGATAAGTATGTCCCTGGATACATTAGTTGCAATAAAACATCTTACCTATCCTGGATCTTCTCTTTCCATTTAAATTTCATTAGGAGAATTAATGGGAAAAATTATTTAGCATTTGTAATTGTAGGAAGCTGTCCTGCAAGTACCAACATGACTGAAATGACAACATTCTGTTGCAGAAATGCTGTTGGTCCGAGGTTATTTCCTCTGCCCATTTACCTTTGCTGCAGATAGATACTTAAAATTCTCCACAAGCACTTGAGAGACTTTTGTCCCAAGTACCATTTTTGCTAGTCATGCAGATATCATAATCCCAGTAATTGCTTTGATGCCTAAATTCCATTAACATTCAGACACCTTTTATCCTGCCTGTAAAATTGTTTATGAAATGAAGAATAGAGTACTTCAGAAATTGTACTTTATTCCTGACTGACATGCTTCACTTATCACTAACAAAAAACAGAAATAGCAGTGAGAATATCCTTTCTTAATGAAGTAGACACATGAAATCTCTTATGGTGGTACTACCTACTGCTGAAACCCAAAAATATTTTCTTGAAGCAGAACAAAAAGTTAGAAACAAAGCAGTATTTTCCAAAAAACAAAACAAAACAAAAAACCCCAAGCAAATAACTTTAAAAAAAAAAACCTCAAAGCCAAACAAAAAAAACCCCACACAAAACAAAACAAACACCCAACAACTCCACCAAAAAACCAAGCTAGCAAAGAAATAAAAAGCCCCACTCTTAAAACAAAACAGGAGTAATTGGTCCCTTGGATGAATCATAACGCTACTCTGTGTCATTTCCTTTGCTCTTTCATATGACACAGAGAAAAACAGATGCAAAAATTTTAGCTCACTGTTTATCTGGTCTTTTAAGAATTTAGAGCCATTTTTTAATCCATTTTTCTCAGGGCAAACTGCATTATCATTACTGCTTCTGTGTTTCACATAGAACAGAGCAGCTGTCAGATTCCAGTAGTCATATACAGTCCTGTATTAAACTGCAGCAGGGGGTGTTCTTTGCCCCACATACTGACTCCTGTCTGCAGCCAGTGGCGATGTCTACACCCCTTCTCTTCCTCCAGCTTGAGAATCACATACTGAAGGGTGGAAATAACTCATCAAATGTATTTTGGGGGAAAGCAACGAAATTCACCCTTTTGCTAAGCAGGGGTGGAAACAGTGAAGAACGATTGAAGCCGCATGAAAAAAACCCGTAAGCCTGCTCTGGAGAGGGGGAAAGAGCAGCAGGAATGGAGAGAGCAGATGACTAATGAGATAATGAGCCTCCCCCAAACCTGCCCACCAGCCCGTTTATCGTGTCCTTCCCCAGTGGCAGCCTCCTGCTTGTGTGAAACTGAATGCAGTTTAAAGAGAATAACAGTATGTTTGTTGTATATTATTGTTGTATTTGTTGTTGCAGGGGATGCCGGGCACAGACAGAAAACCAGGCTTTCCTGGCATTGCTGGGCATCCCGGAGAAGTAGTGAGTAGGGTTACCATAATCTGTGGTCACCTAATACACACCAGCTCCCAAACCTGCCTCTTGAGGATCAGTAGGAGCCCTGCCAGTATTTGCTAGCAGAGTGTGGAGAGCTGGGGCTGTGTTTGTCCTGCTTAACCTGGAGCAGCTGCCTCAGACACCCAACACAGGAGCAAGGTGTCCCTTGCCCAAGCCTCCCTCATCAGTCAGAAGAGATACAGGCATCTCCAGAGGCTGGTTCTGATTCCTTAGTGCTCCCTCTGCTTTTAATTATTCAGAAATCATCTCTGCCTTTAATTAGAGGAAAGTCAGCAGTCTCATAGGTGATTTTAATGTATTTCTCATGCTTAAGACCCTTGAGGATTACAGTGTGCTTTCCTTGGGAAGTCCCACGGTTCATCCCCTGGCGCCTTCCTCTCACTTGTGCCAGACAAACTGTCTGCATTTCCAGCACAGGGAGTTCTACAGAGGGGCTGATCAAGCTTAAAAGATGACAGCTTAGCTCCCCTGTCTTCTCCTATGTGGTCCCCTAGGAAATCCCAGGCACAACTGATGTGGCTGATGCTGGAAGAGGACAGCACAGCCAGGGATGGCTGATTTCAGTGCAGTGAAAGAAAGGTTCACTGAATTAATTCTCAGCTAATGAAATGTTTTGTGCCCATTTGCTCCTAGTCATCTGTGAACTCTGTCAAAAGTTCTGGGAAATACTTTTAAACATCAAATCCTCAGAAGATCTGAGCTGAAACCAATTGGCCCCATGTGTGTTTTGAGAGAAGTGGGGATTGATCGTTCTGTACATGCAATTCACTGGGGTGCTTTTTGTGAAGCCAGGGAGAGCAAGTTTCATAATTTCCCCTTTTAAATCACTCATGCTCTTTTTTTTTATCACCTGCAGGGTCCAAAAGGGGAGAAGGGTGACCCAGGACCTCGGGTGAGATTGAGTGGATTTCATTCTTTTCGAAAATCCTATGTGAAATGTAGCGCTTAGTATATGGGTTTTCCACATGTAATGCTTTTGAAACAGGGTGAACCAGGACAGGACGGGAACAGTATTGTGGGACCGCCTGGACCACCAGGACCACCGGGACCAGTCATAGCAATACCTGAGGTGAGTGTGCACATCAAGCATTGAGGTCTGTTACTCCCTTAACAGAGAAGAGGGCACAAGTGGTTAACACACTGGAAATCCTGCTACTCATATTCAGGTCATAAGTCTACTCCTCAAAACAAAAGAATCTCAGTATGTCTCTGTATCAAATGGATTCGTTTTGAAAAGATTAGATTGGAAGAAAGTGGGTGAAGAGCTTACCTACAAGAATTATGAGGTTGTATTTAGCACCTCGCACAAGCTCTTTAGGTGATTCTGCAGGAGTTGTGAACATCAAATAAAAATTGACAGAGAAATACAAAACTGGGGATATTTAACAAAGCAAAGCACCTGGGGCACAGCAGTATGTGGGGGAGAGACATGTTTCCTGACAGTTGTCCACTATACAAACCAGAGCACTGACTCCTTTGTGGAAGCAACAGAGGGTAAGATACTAGAAGCTTATAAAAACTCTCTGATATGCTTCAGATGCAGGTATATTTTCAGTTAGTTTTCCTGAGTGTATGACAACCTTTGCAAAAACAGTACTATTTGCAGTAATGAAGGCTGGAGATTAGGATGAATCCCGCTTGGAGCTGACAACAAAAATCCTAGAAGCTGGCTTGGTATGACATTCAGATCTGGAGGAACTGTGAGTGGCTGCGGCAAACTTCACCTCTGAGAGGTGGAGGTGCCTAAAACAGCCAGACTTGTCCATAGGAATGCATATAAGGGCAAAAAGGAGTGTTTTGTAATTGCAAGAAGAGAAAATGCCCAGCTGAGAAATCTGTATTAGGGGGAGTTTGGCACCATCATTATCATAAAGCTGAACTACACATAACCTTTTTTGACTGAAATAATTAGGCTTTCACTTAGTCTTCTGCTACTGATAGCAAATATAGCATTAACTGGCATCCCGCAGGCCACATCACCAGTCCCAACAGAAGTATTTTTTTCTTTGCTGAATTTACTGGGAATCCACGTAGAATATGAGGATCCTGGATCCTAAGTCTTGGATGAGCAGAATTATAGACTCACAGAAATGTTGGCTGTGTGAAGGTCTTGTTCAAAGTCCTGCTCATAGTGGGACTGTCAGCAGCTCTACACTTTAATACAATTCTGCTGGAGTTTCTGGGGACCTGCTCAATAGCTGTGATAGAAATGCTGATGTAAAACTCATGTTCTTTCTCACAGCCCTGCCACGGTGCCACTGTGGTGCCCTAACTCGTATCAGTGACTAAACAGCTCTGTTTGCAGTAAAAATGAACCTTAATGTGTTGCTCCATAGCTCATTAATACTTGAAAAAAACACTGTGAGAGCCTCAGAGGGAGGACAGTATATGTAAGGAATATAAAAAGATTATTGAACCTAATGACACTTGTTTGCTGGAGGCTGCATGGCTCCCTACATGCACTGGTCATAGTCCACACATCTGTCTAGCACACAGCTATGTCTGAAGAAACCTAAAGTGCATCCTCTGAATCCTCCAGATCTCTGTATGAACTACTTTTACCATGTATTACAGAAATATATAGAGCCTGGTAGAAGCTGTATTGGGTTACAGCAGTAGTAGGTATATTACAAATCCGTACAGAAACCCACTTCCTTCTCTAAGTACCTTCGGGTTTTAGAAGTAAGCTCTCTTTAAAAATTGAGAGCATTATATGTGTGGCTTTATATACACTTGTAGTGTAGGTGTTCTGGGGAAGCACAGCAAGAGCTGTCAAATCCTCTGTATTGTTAATCAGAAGATTTCTCCGAGGACTTGGTGTACTGGATTTTGATACAGTTAATTAAATGTGTGTGAAAGTATACGTCACTATGTATGACACTGAATTCTTCCTATCTCACAAATGTTCATGTAAGAACAGGACATTTGCTTGCAATACATTTGCTGAAATAGACATTAAATTATCCAAGTGCGTTTTGTTGACTCAGTCTCTCATCTTTTGTAGTAAGCTTCAAATGTGGAAAAGAACTATTGCAAGCAGACCTATCAATTGCAGTTGGAATTGCAGAACTAAAATAAATAACACTACCAGCTGTTGTAATGTGGATATTGGCTCAATGTGGGTAGAGCAGCAGACAGATATCAGTGATCCGAGTGAACCACAGGGCACTTGGAGAGATCACTCCCCAGTTCAGGGTCATTTAGTTCATTCATTTAACCATTGTGTAGCCAAGGACTTCTAGGGCTACAGAAGTCCAGTGGACTGATCCATCAGAGCTAGAAGGAAATTTTCTTAAGAAGGGCTATGTGGCTACAACTAAACAGACTTCAAAATAAGCTTTTGATGAAAATAAAAACAAATAAAGAGTTAGGTTGAAATATTTATACCTGACACGGACAGCTGTAGCTCAGGGCCAGGCCTCACAGGTGTCTGGCCAATAGCACATTGATTGAGCTGCCCTGAAAAGTGGACCTTGGTTTCCTCCTTATTTAACCTGGTCCCTGTGTGAGTGGAGCAGATTTAGTTCCTTTGAGAACCATTTCTCATACCATGAAAATACATGTTAGGTTAAAACTGAGGTCTGCAGTGGAACCTATCTATTTCCAGGCTTCTGCAGTTCCCACCAGCACTGTGGGTCTCAGAGGCTTCCTGTCCTTGCTGCCTCCTCTGTCGCCTCCTGTGATTGATCAGGAAGTCTGTTCTGACCTGTCCTGTTTAAAAAAAACATTTTCCCTCTGTTTGCTGCTGTTTGATATTCCAAAACACTAAAATCAATATTTCTCATCCTATATTGGCTATTTCCCTCTTTTGGAGCACAGTCGCTGGTACTCGGTGCATTTTCATGAATGGAATCGTGATAACCAGAAAACTGTAATATTTGCTGCTACCATTTTATCGCACAGATTTAGTTGGGTATAGTACAGAAGTAATTTTGAATAGACAAATGTTATTGGATTTAAATTTCAAACTTTTAAACCTTTACCTTTGGCTGCCACTATTCACCCATAGTTTAGGTATAAGAAACAAAAGTCACAAAGAAAGGTTAATGTTGAGGGTGTAAAGCAAATGTCAAAAGGTTTTGTCCACTCTGTTCTTTCTATAGTTCTAACAAGGCCATATTCTTGCCTTTTGGATGCAAAGCTGAAGGTTTACTTAGAAACCAACCCAGAAAATCATCCTAAAACATAACAGTGAAGAAAATATGGAAAATAATGTTGTCCCTACTATTGTAGTCAGCACTTTCTGAACTAATTCAATGTGTTGAAGAATTATATTGCTGGATTGTTGTTATTAAAGCTGTCTGCACACCCAAACCCAAAGATGAATAATCATACACCTGGAGGAGATTGTGAAGATTGCAATCTTTTCCTCTAATCATCACTCTTCTACCTTTTGTTTTCAAATCTTCTTCAGCATTATGTACAGTTTTCTGACTTCCAACCACAATTTCCATTTGCAGATCAACTGTATGTATAAAATACACAATGTGCCTGATCCCAGACTCAGCAAAGCCTTTAGGATTCTTTTCACTGACTTCAGTGTTGTTTGGATTGAGCCCAAAAGCAATGAATACTGAGTGATTCCACAATGAAAAGACTGTGTAAACCCAGGGCTCCTGGATTTCTGCCACTAGATAAAGCAGAACAATTGCGGCAGCAGGACTCTTTTATTACTGTCATCAAAGTAGCAGCCCATGTCCTGTTCCTTTCCTGGGCCGTGTAGAGCTGGAAATAGAGTAGGACCAAGGGCATCGTACTACCCCTGAAGAGTAGCAGAGTTTGTGCAGCCTGGGGGATGGAGTACTGCCTGTAGGATCTAAACTCTATTTTTACTTGACAATTTTTCGAGTGGTTTTTGCAGAACATGAGGACAGGAAGCAGAAAGAAGCACCCAGCAGAAGCAGCAGGCTTTAGCTGTATGAATTATGCAGCATGACGTCAAAGTACAGAAAGCTGACCATACACTGCCATGCTCAGATGACAGATA
>VXBT01001273.1:0-45988 GCA_013400235.1 Oriolus oriolus | reverse complement strand
TGGGATGGGATGGGATGGGATGGGATGTGTGATCTGGATTAGAAAAATAGTATTCAGAAACTCTTAAGAATATTGGAAGTGATCTCTGGAGGCCATATGGTCAAACCTCCTATTCAAAGCAGGGTAGTTTCAAACTCAGTTCCTGGATACTGAATTCATAACAAATGTTGGAAAAGATTGTGATCTGGTAGTGTTGATCTGCATGTGGTTGCAGGCAGAAAAAGAGGCATTCAGATTTCACAAAATCTCAGTGAAAATATGTTTATTCATGTACTAAGTAAATCCCTGGCACCTGAAGGCATGCCCTGTCCTGGCCTTGTGAAATTCAGATTTTCATTACATTGAATGGGAATATGCTGCTTCACACAGATCCTTATATTGAAATGGATGGCATGGCTTGCCTTCTAAACAAATGGACCAATTCAAGCTTCCAAGGAGATTCAGGACATACTTCTGAATCCAAAACAAGGCTAAAGTATCAAATGGACTGAAAGAAATTAAACAAATGACAAAAACAAAGGATATCTTTTCACCTAAAACATTTATGTGGAGCGAGCACCTATCTATTGTCTGTCTTGAATTGTTCTGTAAGACCATGTGATACAATATTGGGAACAGCAATTTAAACCAGAAAGTTACCTATCTGAAACCAAAATGAAAGCCTAATCATGACATCAGGACAAGAATCTGATGGGGAGCAGCCAACATGGATTTACTAACAGCAGTTCATTCCTGATCAAAATCATCGCTTCTCTGTGGACAAGGGATGGACACTGAATTTGTAGACCCTGACTTTAGCAGGGCTTCAGATGCAGTCTCCCATAGCCTTGCTATCATCAAACTGATGACCTATGAAGTGGATAAGAGAATAATAAAATAGGTGGAAAATTAGCTCAGCTGATAGTCTCAGAGAGTTGTGACTGGCATTCACAAGACTCCTTCTGGGGTATTGTGTCCAGCTGTGAGATCCGCTTGACAAGAAACACATTGACATAATGGAGCAAGCCCCATCCAGGGCTGCCAAGATGTTCAGGGGACCAGAGCACTGAGAGAACTGGGTCTGATCAGCCTGGCAAAAAGAGGCCTAAAGAGAGGCTTTGTTTCTGCCTACAACTATATGATCAGAGGATACAGAGAAGATAGAAACAGCCTCTTCTCGCAGTTGTATGGAAATATTATAAAATGCAACAGACCCCATTTGGAGAAAGAGAAATTCCAATTAAATATAAGTAAAACCTTTTTTACCCTGACAATGATCAAATGCTACAACTGATTGCCCAAAACAATTGTAGCATCTCCATCATTAGAGGTGTTCTAGAATTAACTGGACAAGTCCCTGAGTGACCTGATCCATTCAGACCTGCATTGAGGAGTGCTGGACCAGAGCTCCAAAGATCCCTGCCCACCTTCATTATTATGGTTCTGTAATGGAATTATGCAGAAATGCCTGGGCTGATGGGAGCTCACCAACTCCAGGATGGGCAGCAGTATAACAGCAGTGCAATTACACTGCCCTGTTCAGGAATCTTGAGACTCAGAGCTGGCTAACATAGAGCTGGTCCACATCCAAGTTTGGGGTTCCAAGCTAGTTTCAGACACAGCAGCACGATCAGTGCTGACTTAGGAATCACAGCATGGCACTGCATGGTGTGATGCAGACGTGTCCAGAAGATAATTAAAACTTCAGCTCTGCAACAGGGGATGAGTGTGCTCAGACTGATTCACCATCTTAGAATGCCAGTGACATACAGGAGCATAAAACCTCCATTTCGCCTTTATCTTGCTGAGGAGAAATTACTTCAGGCTGCAAAATTTGGTGTCATAGCTTTCAAATTAAAATTATGAGTCAGTTAATTAAATTTCTGAAAGCATTCTGAGATCTTTACAGAAGAAATGTAAAAGAAATTCTAGGTTTTGTTGTTCCAGATATATAATGAAAATTAGACTTAGAGAGCCTTTTCTGTGGCCCTATTTATGTTTGGGGGTTTTTCATAGTTATAAAGAGATAACTTGACATTTCTAAAAATGTGTGTGTGCATTAGATAAACAATTTGAAATAACCTGTTTCTTAATCCCTTTTTTAGTTACTTCTCAATGATACAGATGGAATTTTTAATTTTACTGAAATTAATGGACTTCTTGGGCCTCCAGTGAGTATATGCTGCTTTATTAAATCTTCAGATTTGCTCTGTCTTCAATGTCTTCTTTTGAGTATCAACTAGAGATGAGTTTCCTACACTTCAAGATTGTGTTCCTGCTAACTCCAGCACTAAATTCTGCAGAAGTACTTTCAGGCAGAACTGAGTTCTGCGTGAACAAACTACTTTTACACATTTGTATGGAATAAAGAAATTGGCTTATCTCTGATTCTGAACTATATGCTTGGAATTATAGAAATGTAGAACCATTGCAAAAATAGAGACCAAGATTCACATTTCTTCCATTTTTTTTCCCTTCTTGTTTTTTCAAGTAACAAAGCATTGGGATAAAAAGTATTTTGCTCAGTTCTGCTTGAGACTACAACTAGAAATGCTAGGCTCCTGTGTATGAGTTTAGTCTCACACAAATTATAGCTGTGGATGAAAAACTAGGAATTTCATGACAGAAAAACAGATGTGAAATTTAGCTTCCATTCTAGCTGCAAAATAGTTCAGTCAAATACTTGAAATCCTGAATGCTTCTTGGTAATGATTTCAAGTTCCTAGGACTGGAACTAAATAGAAATCTACCTTTTCCAAGCTGTGGAGTCTATTCAAACTTGCCTGAAAGTGTGCAACGTGCTGCACTTTGCAAAATCTTAACCCCTAAAAATTAAGCAACTTACTTCACAGCTAGTTTCATTTGTAGATTGTTGTTTGAGTATTTCATTTTATCTGTTTTCTTGTTGGTGAGCACAGTGATCTCCCCCACATTCAATCCCTGATGAAACAAGGAAGGTCAGAATGTTCATAGCCAAAAGCAGAATTTCACTCTACATAGCTTAAGTTTGCAAAACCCTTGTATCTTATTATTACAGCTGTCCCAAAACAAATATTTACTGAATCTGTCATTGAACTGGGAAGAAGGGCATTAGCTCTAGCAACAGCTTGTAACCTTTTTCTGCAAGTCTAGCACAGCTCTTTCCCACTTGTTACACGATAGGACAGCTCCATGTTATTGTGGCTGCATCCAGCTGTGCTTATGGTAAAACAGTTTTCATGGAAGACTATTTTCATGTATTTCCCGAAGACCTGATTCTCCTAATCCCTGGACATAACAGGATGCCAGGATAGTATGGGCCCCCTTGTGTGAGCTCTGCCACAGGCACTTGCAATTCAAACCTTTGTTTTGTGACAGATGTTACAGTCACATTCCCACAAAAAAGGAGCACGTCCTGTAGCTTGAAACACAGTTGCAGTGAGAAAGATTTGAACCTCAGTCTCTGAGCTCTAACCCTAGTCAGGAGAGAGGTGCATTCTCATAGTGGGTGGGGTAATGGACATCCTGCTGATCTGAACCAGAATTAACGTGTCTCTCTGCAGGTATCACACCAGGGCAATCTTAAGTGTGCCCAATACAAATCCCAATCTGTGATTGTATTTACAGCCTATTACACACTCTGTTTTCTATCCAAAGACATCCAGGACCAAAATGGGAAAGATGATCTCTGTGCCAGCATCTGGAAAAGATTCAAAGGAGGCTGAATAATGGTTGCATGCCTTTCATATGTAGAAAATGTCATCCTTTTTCAGTCTTTCCTGGATCTATGCCTCTTCAGTTTTTGAAAGTAAATGCTAAATTATAAGCATAGGGCACTGTAGAGGTTCATACCTTCACTGTCAACTGAATGAAGTTCTTAATTCAGTTGCAGATGAGTAATATTCACAAACCGCACAACACCTGAAAAATGCATACTATGTTTTGCATGTGTGTAGTATGTGTTTGTAATGGTGTGAGTTATTTGATTTTGCAGGGGCCAGATGGCAAGCCAGGTCTACCAGGATTTCCTGTAAGTATTAATTTCCTAGGATTCAAGGTTTTTTTCAATATAGTTTAATATTTTAAAAATTTTATATTGTACACAATTTGCGTGAAGTCTAATAAATTTTCATATAGGATGCTGCAGGTCTTAGGAAGTTACCAGCTAAGGTAGAAATTTATTCTGTGGGAAATGAAATATACTCTGATATGCTTACCTCAGTGACAGTTCTGTAGTTTAAATAGAGACATAATTAATGGAAAATAACTACCCAAGGGAAGACCTGTGCCGTATAGAAGAAACAAATGGAACAAATGGACTTCTAAAAGTTATCTGCATGTGTATACGTAACTGTGTTATTCCTCAGCCTTTTTTGGCACCACTACAGAATACAGTAAAGCCCCACAAGATGTACCTTTTTTATTTTATCATTTAGGAAATATTTATGATTTTTTTGTAATAACGTACCAGGGCTACCATGTAAGCATTGCCCAGCCATAGTATCAAAAGGTGCCTTACCTACCTATTGCACTCAGACTGCCATATAAACATATACAAACATCTTCATTAACGACTTGGACACAGGACTTTGGGGGATACCAAGTTTGCAGATGATACAAAATTGGGAGGAGTTGTTAACTCCCTCCAAGGCCGAAAGGCCCTGCAGAGATACCTACATAAATTAGAGGGCTGGAGGATCACCAGCTCTTTGAAGTTCAACAGGGGAAGGTGCTGGATTCTGCACCTGAGATGGAGTCACCCTGGTTGTGCCTGTAGAACACGGAATGAGACACTAGAGAGCAGCGCCAGAGAAAGAGACCTGGGGGTCCTGGAAAGTTGAACGTGAGTCCGCAGTGCCCTGGCAGCCAGCAGGGCCAGCTGTGTCCGGGGGGGCATCAGGCACAGCATCGCCAGCCGGGCAAGGGAGGGGAGTGTCCCGCTCTGCTCTGAGCTGGGGCGGCCTCACCTCGAGTGCTGGGGGCAGTTTTGGGTGCCACAATATAAAAAAGACATTAAGCTATTAGAAAGAGTCCAAAGGAGGGCCATGAGGATGGTGAAGGGCCTTGAGGGGAAGCCATGTGAGGAGCAGCTGAGGTCATTTGGTCTGTTCAGCCTGGAGGAGACTGAGGGGAGACCTCATTGCAGTTACAGCTTCCTCGTGAGGGGAAGAGCAGGAGCAGGACCCGAGGGAATGGCCTGAAGCTGTGTCAGGGGAGGTTTAGGTTGGATATTAGGAAAAGGTTCTTCACCCAGAGGGTGGTTGGGCACTGGAACAGGGTTCCCAGGGAAGTGGTCACAGCACCAAGCCTGACAGGGTGCAAGGAGTGTTTAGACAATGCTGTCAGGCACAGGGAGTGACTTAGTGTATCCTCTGCAGAGCCAAGAGCTGGGCTTTGATGATCTTTGTAGGTCCCTTCCAACTCATAATATTCTGTGATTATTTGGCTTATGACTTCAGATAGTGTTGTTCTAATTATTGTATTCATATTCTATGTAATATGATGGAATTATTTTCCCTTGTTATCATTTTTTTACAGTTCAGAGCATGCATATGGTCTCAGGATCCTTTGTC
This sequence comes from Oriolus oriolus, assembly GCA_013400235.1. Lineage (NCBI taxonomy): Eukaryota > Metazoa > Chordata > Aves > Passeriformes > Corvidae > Oriolus > Oriolus oriolus. The sequence goes on along the minus strand of VXBT01001273.1, from coordinate 40,457 downwards.
TATTGCCTGAGAACAACTAAGGAGAAAACTGGGAGAGCTGACAAAAGATGTTAACAAAATGCTGGCAAATTGCCCAAAATTCTACAGAAGGTTGCTTACTAAGTCCTGGGTATTGTGGACTGCATAGAAAACCAAAGAAAGGGAAAAAAAAGTCATTAAAAATACATTTCATTTGAAAGAGGGCTGATAACATTTAGAAAATGATACATGAATTCTTGGTCTCTGGCATTTATAGAATTTCTACAGACATGAAAACACCATCCTTGTTTTCACCTCATGTCTTTTATTTATCTCTTGACTAATGCAGAAATTATGTAGACTTGAGTTTAGTTCTTGGTGGGTAAAAAAAATGCTTCTGAATGCTCTTGGAAGATTGTAAAGCACAATTTGATCTGAGGGGAATGCTTTCCCCACAAAACAGATAAAGAAATCGTCTTATTTTCAAATAGATAATCTCTATTTCAGATTTTTTTTTTCACATACTGTTAAAGATATACCTTCAGAAATTCTGTTGAAAATCAGTCTGCTTGAATGATCATGGAGAGAGAGAGGATTGAGTATAGAGGAAATAGAGAATTTTAGGTTGAATTTCCACTCATTAATGTTTGCGTATTTCCCTTTGTGAAGGTGTGTATCATCTACACTGTGATAAACTTCAGGGATTTTTCATTTTGTTTTTTCTAATAGATACTCCTTATGTGATATTTGGTTTAGGGAATAACTTGATTCAGAGAGCAATTTACTCGTCTAAGAACTCTTAGATTGCAACCAGAGTGATTTAAGCTCAAGTTTGCCAGTAATTTAAAGTTGCACTTAGTAAAATGGCTTAGCTCCATATTCTTCACAAATATCACTATGGATTTATGTACTTGTTTTTGCCTAGGGCCCTCGAGGTCCAAAGGGTGACACTGGTTTGCCTGGATCACGAGGACCTAAAGGACAGCAGGTATGAAAAAATGCATAGGGGAAAGTGCTGAGAAATGTGTTAGATGACAAGTACTTAGTGACATTAAAAGTTTAATGATTCTAACTTTGCTAGGGATTGTGATGTTAATAAGTCCATGTGAAAATTGTACTAGGTGGAATGCGAAAGTGCTAAACAACATCCCTTGATATAATGCCACCAAGGGCTAATCTTCCTGCCCCGGTGTTGAAATTCATCAGTGCATTATGCACTTACCAGGTTAAGTCTCTTTAAACATTAAACATGAAGTGACCTAAGTGACCTCTTCTTGCCAGCTGATTGCTGTGCTGACACCCTGGGATCCTATCCAAAAGACCAAATAAAAAAAAAGATCGATCTTTTCCTCCTCCTGTGCCAGAGAGGGCTTTGCCTACAGAATAAAGACTGCAATTTTCAATTCCCAAAGAAAGTATAAGACTTGAGGAGCTCTCTTCTTGGGATTCTTTCTCTTGTTTCTTCACAAAAAGTGTGTATTTTATAGCAGTGCTGAGAGGTTACTAAAGACTGACTCTGCTCTTTTGTAAATACTGCAGCTGTTTCAGTTTTCTTCCCCTTCTTATCCACCTGCAAGGAAGCAGGGGCAAGGAACATCTAATACCTTGGGGATAACAAAAAGGAAACCAGAAACACGTTCTGCTTATTCTTTCTAAGTAGCTGAGCTCACTTTCTCACAAGTAATAGGAAGACTTGGAAATGGTTAATTATTGTTTAAATGGGGTAGCAGATAAACAGCATCATCACTGCTCAGAAGGAAACATCTCAGGCCACAAATACCCGTCCCTGTTTACCATAAGGTTTCCTGTTCTTTTACCGAGTGCATGAAATGATCAGGCTCAAAAACAGCTGGGTGCTTTTTGGTTTGGGTTGTGGAGGTTTTTACTTTTGCTTTTTGGGGTTTTTTTGTTCGCTTCTGATGTCCACACTGGTAAGGACTCAAAGATTTGAAGGCATTTAATTTTGGACCCACCAAAAACATAGTGATGTATCTGATGGTGTTTCTGAGCTGTGAACACCAGGCTATGCTCAAGAGTGATGACGTTTGGGAACCACAGTGAAGCTGTAGAGACACCTAGGAGCATTCTACTTAAAGGATCATGAAATTCCACCTCAGGTCCATAAAATCTCACAGAAGATAAAGTCAGTGAAGCCAACCAAGCCTTAGGGAGACTCCAAAGTATCCAAAGTATCTTCAGGGAGTCCTCAAAGACTCAAAAAGATTTAAGAACTCATTAAAAGAACTGAGTTACAGCAGCACTTCAAGCTCAGTGAAAGGTCTATAACCTGGACTGTCATTTTAATCAGCAATGCATTTGCTAGTTTCAAGCCAAATTTCTTCCATGGGATCTTGGGAAAGATGTTGTAGCAAGCTGCCTGAGGTAGGAAGAGGAAAGTTACAGCTGAAAGATCCAGAGTGGGAACCATGCACTTAGCGCTGAAAAGTGATAGCTCGTGGTAGTGGAAGAGGAATGCAGAGGGTCACAGTTTGAATGCTGGGAATTGGCCTTTCCTAAAGTTAGTGAGGTTTCATCATGCCAGGCACATAGAGAGAATGACTCATACTTTCCTCATAGCAAAATCCGAACATTTACTGTTCTATCAAGATTTTGCATTTCCAGCTGGATTTGCTGACCGTTAAGCTGATGGTACACAAGAAGACACCAACCTTTCTGCGTTTGGCAGAGACCTTTTGTGAACGCAGCATGTTTCACATAATTACTTTGTGGAGAGCAATTTAAGGGTTTTTTTTTAAATAGGTACTTATTCATCTCAGGGAGATATTTTTAGTGTACTTTGTTACGTTTTAAGAAAGATCATCTCTTTTCTTCCTGAGAATCAAGCTTCACCCTACTCATACTGATATCACTTTATGTTTGATATCACAGCATGACTAATCTGTCGTGCTTCAAACAAAAGTAATGCTGCTTTGACTTCTTCTGATTCACTGGGAACTGCTTTGTAAACAGTAATTACTCTGATAATTGCAGGGTGAAAAGGGAGAACCAGGAGCTGTCATTTCTGCTGATGGATCTTTAACTGAATTATTAGGAAGAAAAGGGGAGAAGGTGAGCTAATACTGCATTGTGTTCCTCCAGAATTATTTGGTGGCCTTGTTAACAGCCACCTCTGCTAGACATTGTAGGAATTCTCCTTGTCATTGCTCTCTCTGTGTCGGTCCTCAACAGGGTGAAGCTGGAGTGGTGGGACCAGCAGGACCAATGGTAAGATGATTCCAAAGATGAATGGCTTTTTTATTTTTCATTTTTGCTTTGGCTTCACAGATATTAGTAAATATAAAGGTAATTTGGTTTAGCTTTTCATTAATTCTGAGTAGGGATGATAAGGAGTATTCATGCTTCAGGGTGATCACTGTCCTTTAGAAAAGAATGTGGTTGTTACATGTGTGGTGCTGTGAACTAGTGACTTGATGCGGGGTTTACATTCTGGTAGAACAAATGTATCTGTTACTATCTAAACCAACAGCGAAATAGCATCAGGGCTAGAAACTTACATGACTTATGACACTGAGTGAACTGGGTTTGTTTAGCCCTGAAGATAAAAGACTGAGAGGACTTCTAATTGCTCCCTGCTGCAGTCTGGAAGGGAGTCATAAAACAAAGTCAAGTCCTTCTCAGAGGTGCACAGGAAAAAGACAAGTAACAAAGATCACAAGTTCTAGCACAGGAAATTTCTCTTAGATATAAAGAAAAAAATTCACGTTAAAAGTGGTTAAACATGGAAATAGGTGCCCAGAGAGATGCTGGATCCTGGAACAAGGTGTTGAGTGGCATGACTTAACCTACAAGCCTAACTTACAAGACTATCTTGTAAGCAAGAGGTTGTGCAAGAGGTTCTCTCTCTTTCCACCTAAATTATTCTCTGTTTATATGATTTACATTAAAATAACTAACTGCATCAGCTCAATTTCTGTCAACGTCAATAATTTGCTACTGCGTTGGATTCTGAGAAAGCTGCATACCAGGCAGTAGAGTAAGACCATGTACCAAAATCAGGATTTAGAGGCCTTCTTTCAAGTATTTGGTCTGATACCTTTGACTGGACACAGAATGTTGCAAGAAAGCACAGGAAATTAGTTATAAAATAAGAACAGTTGCCCGGACTCAGCAGTGTTAGGGCACCAATTTCTTCTCGTCTAGTATTCCAAAAATCAAGGATGTCAAGGATGTTTCTTTGCTTCTGCTTTTGATGTAGCCTGGTCACTGTTGTGCCTAAGTGAATGTTAGTAGGTGTTGACATTTCTGCACACCAAGGTGCGTAGGAGATTTTTACATCAGTTTCTGTAGTCTTCAAACGGGGCTAACTGGGTGTGCTGAGTAACTGCTTTCGTAATTACTGTGTATCAAAATACCCTGAGGAGGCTGTCTTAACTTACCAGAAAAGACGGTCCTCTGCTCCTCCTTGCAAAATTATCTACCTCTTCAACCTGACACAGAATAACTTTGAATGAAAGTGAACTTCAGAGATTATCTCGTCCACATCACTGCTCAGAGCAGGTCTCTTTAACTCAGGAACTTCTCAAGCAAAGTTTTCAACAACTCTTAGGATAGAAATTCCACAACCTCTCTGGGCAGCACATTCCAGACATTTGGCAAACTTCAGAGTAAAAAAATTTTTCCTTATTTATTTGGAATTTCTCATTTTCTGGCTTGTGTTCATTGCCTCTTGTCCTATTGCTGCGCATCCTGTGAACATGTCCTTTTCCTGTCAGCCCCAAACTCTGTGTTTTACATCTCCTTTTGTACTGCCATGAGATGCTTCATGCAATTCAGCATGCGGACCGGGAAGTTCTTGCCAGCACTGGTGGGAATGATTACACTTCCAGAAAGTTTGGTGCACAGAGCCTGTCTCAACACTTTGCTCAGCCAGTTCCCTTCTTGGTGCAGGACTCTCGTTTGATCATCGCTGCTACTGGGGTGATAAAATTTGGTGTTGTCCCGTAGAAAAAATCCCTTTGTAGTTAGTGTGAGTCCTGTGCAGCAAAAATATGCAGACTTTGCGTGCTGGGCCAGAGACTGTGACACATACCTTATCAAAGGTTTTAGTTCTGTTCCACTTCAGTCGAAGTAAGTCTCTGGCCCAACAACACCTTTGAGGTAGCTGGGGACCCTGATTGTTCCTCTCTGCTCTTTAAATCATATACAAATTTAAATCATATACAAATTTCCAGAATTAAAAAGCAAATCCCTAGTCATTGCTCCGCTCCTTTTTGAGACTTCAGCTAGACAGAAGATAGGATCACAAGAGCTTGGAGCACAAGGAGCTGCAGGGAAGTAGTAGTTTGGCGGATGAGAACTAGGGATAGTTGGGAGGTCACTACAATTATTAGCAAAAGAAGACAGACTGAATCCAAGGTCCTGCCACAGGAGAAATGAGAACGTTTTTTACGTGCGGGGTTATGCCGTTCCCTGTCGGTGAAGCAAATGGCTGCATATCACTGGAGAAGAGCACTTAGCAAGAACCTCCGTGCCAGTCTGCCCAAATCTACTGTGCTGTTGTAAATGAAGTTTCCTTTTGTCGTAAGCAGACTCCTGTAGCTTCCTCGCTTCCTTCTTTTGCTTCTAGCTGTGACTGCTGCCTTCTGTCTCAGGGAGTCGCTAACACCTGTCAGACCAGGCCAGCACTTAGAAAAAATAGTAAAGGTGGCCCCGGCTTAGTCAACTCTCACACTGTTAATGTTTATTTGAAATCCCAGTTAAAGCACGAGATCAGACATTGCTCTTTATTTAAACTAAAAAAGAAGTCTGTTTCTAATCGTCCTCACAGATGATTAAAGTTCAGATTTGCATATTCTTTAAAGGCTCAGGTACCAGAAAGTGAAATAGGAAAACACTTCATAACGTCTTGGATTTCTTTTTTTGAGTGGAATAGGAAAATGCTTCATAACATTTTTGGATTTCTTTTTTTTTCAAACCTCATTATTGGATGTGGTATCATGGAAAGGTGGGTTGAATTTTGAAATCTTGGGGGCACAATATTGGAATTCACATCTGCCAGCTCAGCAGCAATCTCTTGCCTGATTGAGACACAGGCATTAACTTTGATCACGTGGGCAGAAATTACCTTCAAACAGGAAACGAATTAGAAGATTAGTAGAAGTCTTACCTCCTTCGAGCAGTTTCAGCTGACATTAAATTCTGATGAGCTTTAAATTCTGATTAAAAGGGTGACATTATAAATCAATACATTCCTATGTTAACTGCTTATGAATTTCAAGTCTAATCCAGTCTTCAGTTTCAGCAGGATTAAAACTACAACAATTAATCCATGAGTTTTCAGCTTGATGCTAAAAGAAATTATCTCATCTTCTTCATCAGATAAATTTTTCATGAATGTACATATCACTTTTCAATGAAATGATATCATGTGAAGGGTTAAACACACCCACTGTCACATGTAAGTGGTATCTGTGTGAGATCTACAGACAGATTATTTAACAAGTAATGCAAGAAGGAGTATCTCAGGGTTTCAGCAGACTGAAAAAAAGGAAATGAAACCAGAAAGGCTGACACATATGTAAAGACGTTGTCTAGACCCTTGTGGTTTTGTTGAGTTTTGGGAAGCTGACAGCAGTTGAAAGTTTGTAGATCCTCAGATGTGCTGCTTTTTGTTGATCGCTTGCAGGCTGCCTAGAAGCTGCATGCTTGCAAATGCCCCATCATAGGTCATCCGTAGTCCTGGACCGCCTTTCCCAGGCAGCCTGCTTGTCCTCTCCTTTTGCAGTGGCTGGTATGACTTTGTGAGGCCTGGTGAGTCAGTCGCACTTGTATAAAGGAGGAACTGTTCTGTTTCAACTATCAGCCCCATGAATCCACAAACCCAGGCTGGCAAGAGGCAAGTAGAAGCCTGTCACTATATGAATTCTTAGGCTGATGCACAGACATTTCCTCATAAAGCCTGATTAAAAAATAATTAGAAAAACAAAGAAAATAAAGGAAAATAAAAAGGAGGTGCAAAATCATACATCTCTAAGTTCCTTTTCTTTTTGTGACTGGTGCATTTAATTTTTCTTCAGTACATAGTGAGTCAGTTTTGAATTGCACACCCTACAAGGGGCTGGGAATTCAGATTTCATTTCAGATATGTGGTCCTTCCCAAACCAGACATGCAGTCCTCAGCTTCTGAGATCCCTCAGTAGAGCAAGCAGAGAGGGATTTCTGTGCAGTCTCTACAGGCAATCGCAGACTGATTTTTAATGTAGATATAAAACTATTTCTCTTATTCTAAATAATCAAATATAGATCAACAAATAGGCCATAATCACATTTTCTTTTTTGTTCAGGGACCAATAGGACCTACTGGACCCAAAGGAGAACTTGGTTTCCCAGGACGCCCAGTATGTATTATGCTCTCAAGTGGGATAAAGACAGAAAAGCTTGCTTCTGACACATACTAAATTATTTCTACTTATTTCAGGGCCGTCCAGGACTGAATGGACTGAGAGGTGTGAAAGGTGATCGAGGTGAAGCATTTAATGTAAGTTATTTTGTACTTCAATTAGTTGGAAAAAAACCCATTAAAATCTGAAATCTGAGTTATATTGATTCCTTCCAAATGATGATGGGACAAAAACCCAGAAATGATCTAGAAATAATTGTGTTTCTGCTACTTTTCCCATCTAGCAGCAGTCATTGAAAAGTCAGCTTCTGGGTCCATCTGAGCAGTTCTTGCAGATACACATAGTTGAGTCAGCTCCCGGGTGTGACACTTCCATGTGTCATTCACTGCTACCATAGCAGCTTCAAATACCACAAGATTTTTTTTCTAGTTCTTTTATATATATCGAGAAGTTCCTGATCCAGGCCACCAGTGTGACCTCTCGTGATGTGAAGATACTCCCACAGGCTCTGAGCTTTCTAGCCCAGGTACAAACAGCACTTGAGCATATCACAGGGAAAAGGTATCTATTTTACTAACAAGGAGATACTCACTAAAACCTGCTACCTGCTACAGTTGCCCTGTACATGTATCTAGGATAATGACCTCTGTAGATGATCACATATCCATGCTCACCTACAATCTGTAATTGTGGAATGAAAAGTGATGAACCAAGCTCCTGTGGCTGCAAGTCTGTTCTCATGAAGAGATTTCAGGCAAGCTGTCTCATGACAAACATTGAGACCTCACCACACAACAATTAACACTGCTGAACATAAACAATAAGCTTCACCATAGCAGAGTAATTTATGTGGTTGTTCTGATGTCATGGGACATTCTGTGCTAGGAAAATTGGTACCCATGCCACAACAGCAGCTAACGCTATTTCATCTGCATCAGAGATAATGCTGGAAAAAATACAAGGGTATGTTACTGTGTTAGCATAAAGTCAGTATCACTGTATTTCAGTAAATGGATTCTGTTGTAGGAAGCCTCTCATTCTACTTTCTTCAAAAGAAAAAAAAATATGGCACACAAACTGCAAGGCACAAGTGTCTTGTCTATTTAGACAGTAAATATAAGTGAGATGATATTGCTTTATTTGAGTAGCAGGGAGACTGACAATTGGTAAGTATCTTCACAGAACTGGTAAGTATTTAAGTATCTCCACAGGAAAAAAAAAAACCACCAGGTACTGAATGTGGCTTGCGCCTCTAGAAGAAGGTATAAATAGAAATATAGTTCCTGGAAAGTGAAAACAGACAAATTAGACAAATTCTAATCGGAAGAAAATGACTGAAAAGATGACTACTCACCGAAAGAATATATTAGAGTAGATTTTCCTTTCCTCCATACCTCTAAACAATATTAAAGTTAATTTTCTGGACTGTCTACCTTAACCACAGGAAAACTATTGTAGCAAGTATAACTAGATGAAGTACATCAGGCTGACAGGTTAGAGCAAACAAGCAAACAAAAGCAGCTACGTGGTCTAGTAGTCCTTCCTCAAGTGCTCAGGAAAGATAAAATCTAATGGATCTCTAATTATTGATGAGATGACATATGTCACCTCACAGAAAGTTGCATTGATGTGGACAGAAAGGTGAACACGGCCTTGTGCCAAGGTTTCAAATTACACAGTAAAGAGCTGACATACATTTTTTGTAAAAGGCAGTCACGCCTCCAGTCTAGCAGGGTTCCTTGGGGTTACTAATTAGCATGTGTATATCTGACTGACACTTGAAAATTTATGAATTTTACAGTCTTGAGAGTTCTAGATCAGTGCAGAATACGTAATTTTCCTTGGATGAGAGATCCACTGTCTTTAATTTTGTTTCAATTTTCAGTGCTTTAGGGGTTCCTGTTTGGGGCTGGGGTTTATTTTTTGTCTATTGTCTTCCTTCTTTCGCTTTCTCTTACCAGGGCCCTCCTGGCTTGCCTGGGCCCCCAGGGCCCCCTGGACCTCCAGGACGTATACTTTATATCAAAGGAGTAAGTACCACTGGGGATCAGTGACTGGTTTGTAGCAGAAACACTGCTCCAGAAACAGCTTGCAAAAGGAAACATCAAAACTTGTTTCAGTCAACACAGTTCACAGTGGGTGACCTTACTTGTGTGCAGAGAAATAAAGATCTCTTAACCAAAGCCACTGTCATGGAAGAGTTTTGCCCCCACAGCCCCACAGAGAGGGACATGGTGACAGACCTGGCAGCAAGCTGGGCCCTGTGCCGGGGAGGTGCTGCTTTTGTTTCCAGGCTCAGCCCCATCGTGAGTGTTAGATCTCTATGGTGTGTTACCTGCTGTGTCATACCTGTGCTCATTAAAGTAATTTCCCTTCTGTTTCCAACAGACAGTTTTCCCCGTCCCTCCCAGGCCTCACTGCAAAATGCCAGTAAGTCACGCACAGAGAATCTGCTCTTAGGATGCATGGCCATGACAGAACATAACCAAAGCAGCTGTACACCTAAACACCATAACTTTGCAGCTTTTCTCCCCCTGCCTTCTGCTTTGCACCAGGGATGTGTTTTGCTTGTTCTTCAAGATAACAGATTTTCAAGTGTTTAGCCATATGTGAAAACTTCACCATGTATAAAATATATAACAGAACTAGAAACACTAGACTCTTTTGCTTAAAGCACTTTGATTATTTGTTCTTTCTAATACTTTTAATGCCTTTCAAAGCTTGTGTTTCCATGGTTTAGGAGTTGCTTTGGGGAGCAGAATGTGTGTGCATACAGGTACACGTATTTTTTATATGTATGTACAAATACAATCTCCATGTTGTTATGTCTTTAGCTGTTTTTAATTTCCATGTCCAAAAAGATTTGTGATGTATTTCATTGTGGCATGAAAGATGCATCAGAAAAGAAAGATCATGTTCTTTATTTGACCCTCAAATGCACTCTGTTCACACAGAATGGCAGCAGGTGAAGATCTGCCCCTCCTTTTCAAAGAGTATGACAAAGCCTGCATTACCTTCAAAGGACCTGCAGTTTCACAGATAGTATGAAAAGAAAGCAGATAGGTTTCATATTTTCAGAACACCCTAGTGCAATTTTTGTTTAATGAATTACAGAAATTGCATCCTAGAATGAATGGTGAACATAATTCAGTCCTGGAAGTATTTTCCCTAGGGCAATACCCTACTGTTAAGCTGTGGGGTATGTACTCGGAAAGGATTCTGTCTTTGGGAGCCACAGTCCACCCCTGAATAGTGTAGGGTTCAGGATAGTGGTTCTACTTTTCTCTTAAACAGTATAGCTCTGAATAATACTGTGCCTTCTTCTCCAATTTGCATTCCAGTTCTTTTTCACTTATTTTAGAGAAACAGCTCTTGCCTTCCTCTATGCTAGATGTATTGATGCTCATCACCACCCTAATATTACTGCTGAAGAAAGTTTTATCCCAATTTGTGATCTTTTTGTGAATTAATGATAAATAGTCATTACTCTGTGGTAATTTGCCATTTCTATAGTTTCGGCCTGCCACCTCCACGCATCATTTTTTTACCTCTTTGAATTTCTCCCTTGAATCTTCTTACTCCCCCTGTATGGCATTGTTGTGTGTTGATCCCATATGTCCATAATCACGTATGTATTTGTCAGCCTCACCTCTGAAACCTGACTGGCCGATGCCCTGAACAACCTGCTGTAGCTGATCCTCCTCTGGGCTAGACAATCTCCAGAGATGCCTTCCAGCCTCAACTCTCCTCTGATTCTCTGTGGAATGATTCAAACAAAACAAGCCTCTTCTCACTGAATTTCAGATAATAATAGCCACTTTTCAGAAAGGTTACAATCAGTGAAAAATAGCACTAACTTTCATGTGCAGAAGTAATAGAAACATGTACTTACAAACATCTCTTCATGCACCTGAGTGTGCTAGATAGATTTGTCCTACATTTGTGAATAATCTCCTGAACCTATCCGAGTTTATAGATAAGAAGTCTGCTGTTCATGCCTACATAAATGAATGTCAATAAAGAGCTACAGACTGAACCCCACCAGTTTTCCTCATGGGAACTGAACTTCTGAAGTTAATGGAGCTATCCATGTGAGTAAGACTTCTACGGGCTAATACTACAGGATTAGCCAGATGCAGCAACTTCCTATTTTCATACACTTGCTTAGTTTCCTATAAATAGTACTAGCAAGTACCAAGGTTTCCAAGCACTGTGCCATATATTAGTTCCTGCATTGTCCCTGTTTTGAAGACAGGCACAGAGGTAGGTAGCATGCCCACTGTTACAGGTAGCTGGTGTCAGAAGAGAATAGCTTCTGCCTCCTCATTGTGGTCTCAATGCATCTGGAGCACAGGTTAACATCAGACATAACATAGCCCTGGTCTTATGAAAAAATTACAAACACAAGCTGTTATCTCACAGTCAAAAATCAAATCCTGCTTCCAAACACAATGTTGTAAATTCAGAATCGTTCTGGCAGAATGAGTTTTCTGAGGCTTCACTGGCACAGCTGAGAGCAGGATTTGCTGATGCCTCCAAAATGCATGATGTTACCCTTTTGCTGAAAGCATGTTGCATGTTAAAGAGAGCACAGTCCTCATAAAAACTTGATCAGCTAATACTCAGACACTGTCAAACTGGAGATAATCCCAGAGTGTTGTTATAATATTTACTAGCATGCAAACTTGCCAGGCTTTTCAGTTACACCAAGTAATGCATTTCCATTTCTTAATATGTATGGATATTTTTTGATGGATTTCTTTGTCTGTAGGTGAACACTCCCTATCCTGGAAATCAAGAAGTTCTTAATGACCATGGTGGGTAATTCTTTTCTTGCACCTTGGTTTAAATATGTTCTTTTTGTCTGGTTGAGTTTTTCATACTTAAGACCTTTTTGCTTTTTCTTGGCTATTGTATAACTGGATGAAGGGAAGGGAAGAGGAAGGGAAAGGGAAAGGGAAAGGGAAAGGGAAAGGGAAAGGGAAAGGGAAAGGAGTCTGGATGTAGTAGAAAATGTGGATGCAACCCTTGCTTGTAACTTAAGAACTGTTTCTGCACCTGTTCCAGTGAAATTCACAAATGGAAAAAAATCCCAGGTTTTTTCAGAGGGTCTTAGGCTGGGTGGTTAGGGGAAAGGGAGTAAAAGATTGGCTTGTGAGAGAGAGATTGTCTTGCACACATTGGGGTTGATAAGAGAAGACAGGCGGGCAGCCATTCAATGATCATGAGTGAGACAGGCATCGAGGGACAGGAGCCACGTGCCCCACGTGTATGGAAAAGTCTGCTCCCACTTTCACTGGTTTTGTTGTCACTGCTACAGTCTCAGCTGTTTTCAAGTTCTCATGAATTTGTGATGCTTTTATGGCAGGCACTAAAGCAAACGGAGGTTCCTGGGGACTGCAGAGTTCAGCACACTTAAAAGGAGAAAAGGGAGACAGAGGTGCTCCAGGACCACCAGGTATACTAAATCTGTGATTGACACCCTGTGGAGGAATATATGTTTAACTTCAAAAGCAATTCAGCAAGATACTTGGATATTTATCTCTGCAGCCTTACCTGCCTAAAGATTTACACCTGTGGTCCTTGATGAACTGACACACAGAACAACAAAGCCAGAATGTTATCCAAAATGTCTTCTGAAAAGGCAGGCTGCACATTTGTGAGCATTAGGAATATGTTAAGTACAAGAATAGATATTGAAATGTAAGTGGCTGGTCAGAGATTTTTTGCCCTTTTAGAAGGACATCATGAGCACTTCCTGAGATATCATTTTGTTGTCAATCTTTCTGAGCCAATTGGGCTAAAATCCAGTGCTTCACATTTCTGGGTAACACACCTGTGCATTCTGAGTTCCAGGAAGTCAGTTGTTGGTGACAGTCCTGCTTCTAACAGGAGATGGAAGTAGATGATTTCCATTTCAACCAATTTTTTAATATTTTCTGCTTTTTTTGTGAAAACCATGAAGAGTCTGTGTGCACTAAAAATACCATTTCACTATCAGTAGGAGTATCCTAACAGTTATTCCTCACCCAAAGATTTACTTTCTGTATCAAAAAGTTGATAGACATTGCTAATTTTTACAAATACAAAAAGAGATACAGAAGCAAGGATCTGTTTGAAAATACTGTAATTACAAACTCCTCATTTTCTGTACATTTTTAAAATCTCATATACTGAGATAAAGCTTTGATCGGTGCCAGAAATCATTTAAAATAGAAAATGCAGTATATTGAATTAATGTTAGTATACCATATTTATAATAGTTTTCCTTTAATGCATTGATGATAACTATATTATCCCTATATAATAACTATACTAACTCCTCACTATACTACATAGATATTTCTGTCTTTGTTCCAAAGACATAGTTCTGTTGACTGAAGATGGTATTTTGGTTATTTTGAAGACAACATCTGTTTGCTGTAATAAAATAAATTTTCCTGTCTTGTCCTCATTAATTTTTATTCTGACCCAATACCTTAAAATAAGCCAATAGCGATTTCCAGTCATCAATAAACTTGTCAAAACAAGAAACATTCCTAAACAGAAACTAAGAAAAGCTTCTCTTCTATGCTGGCTTAACCACCACAAACCTGTCTGTTCCTTTTCAGGTTCTATACTGAATGTAAAGTAATGTCTTAGAAGTATTTTCCTGCCTATATCAGTTGATTTCACGTGCTTCATAAGGAGAAGATGATGAGAGGATTGTGCTTATGATTTTGCTGTAAAACTGCAGTTAGTAAATAATGGCAAAAATAACACAAGAATTCTGGTTAAACTGAAAACTCAATTCACTTTTCTCCTGAAATAACAGAGATTCATTCATTTGCCAAGCAAATCCAATAGACTGGCTCTAACATTTTGTGAAGTTGAAGCATGTTAACTGAGACAAATTCTGCTGCTGCTCTAAAAAAATTCCTGTTTGGTTTTTGCTTAATGATGTAGTTGTTAAAATATTCTTCAATACAAAGCAGTTCTCTAGTTCTCACAGGTGTCCACATAACCATTGACAGGGAAAATTTACAAGCTAGTAGCTGCATAATTAAAGTACAGGAATTTTTTGAAACACCTTTTCTGAGGGGCAGGTGGCTGAAACTCTCTCTGCTCTGGTTGAGTTCCAGCAACCAGAAAAGCTTTCTGAACTATGGTATTTGTCCATGCAGTGGATTTATTTTTGTTTCTCAAAAAATATCACCTCTCCAACCTTATAAGCAGGGTCTATTAATCGATAATATGCAAAAATATGAAGCCAACACAAAAAGTCTGAGAGCAAACTCAACAGACCTGGGCTTCATGTACCTTATTCAGACCTAGACTACTTGCTGGTCATCCTAGAAAGACATCAGTGCTCAGTGTAGAGATTAATACTAAGCAACATCTGAGAAGGACACCTGACATTCCATTCTACATGCCCATTCCCTTCCCCTCACAAGGATCAAGCAGATCACTGCTGGAAGCTGGAACTGGTAGGGCTGGAATAAAATCCAAATATGTGCCATAATGAGAATGCATTTCTGTCCCACAAATGTCCGCTTGATTTAATTTTATCTGAGGTGATACACTGAGAAATGAGCCCTTATGGCTAGTGGAGGGTTGGGCCCAAAGGTCCCAAAAATTATCAAAACACATTTGAAGGAAATGCATTGAACTGTTATGGGAAGCTGCAAAATAGGGTTTTTTCCCAAATGTACACCAAGAAGATAATATTTGAAGGCTTTTTGAACCTTTTGTGCTGGCTTGACAGCTTTGTCTGACCAACATTGGCAGACAACACAGGTGGTGTAACAGTTGAATCTGATATTGATTTTCATTGCAGAAAAATGTCAAGGAAGAGTTATTATACAATTGGCAGCACAGCAGCAACACTATCTTTTTCTCTTGTCAGCTCTGGCACTGCCTTTGCCAGAAAGATCCCACATCTACTGATGTAGCTACCAGCAAAACATACGAAAAGCTTCTCTTTTACCATGGCTTCCATCAAAGGGATTAACTTGGATGCTTCTCTTTCACTCCTCTTCCCAGCTGCTATGTTTTCAGGAAACTGGGAGTTTTTCATATTTGAGCCTTCTTTGCTTCTAATTTTTCTGAAATCCCAATCAGATTCAGAAGTTATTAAGGTGCAGGACTGACAGACAAGATAGGCTGTGTAAGTCTTGCTTTGTTGGGAAACCAAACTAAAAATATCTGTTTGATCTAAAGGTTAATGCCATTATTGTAAATAGTTTTCCTTTAAACTCCTAAACCAGTAATATCCTAAGCAGTGCTTTTAAAAGGAAAATTACAGATCATTATTGTGCTTTACTGTATTTTCTTCATTTTTCAGGTCCACCTCTGCCTCCATCATATTTCAGCCACTTTATTAATAGCATAAAGGTAATTATATCCCATTTGTGTTTGAGTTCTGTTAAGCTTTTTTTAAGGTGTACTTTGCTGTAAATTAAGGACAAACCTATGCAACATGGTGAAATACACAAATATAAGAGCATCAGCAATTACAAATTATATTAATTTCTTAAACTCCACCTGCATAGGCAAGTTTATTACAAGTGTTGAGATAGCAGTTGTCAGAGGTCTATAAAGATTACTTTTGAAAGAAACTTTATTACTGAGGCTTTTTACCTTCCCAGTGGCATTAAAGTGAGTCATAATTCACTGTTGCCTAACATACCTGCCTTACATGAATGCTTTTGTTTCCATGCCAGCTCAGGTAAAAGACATCCATTACCTGAAAGGCTCCTAGAACACTGGGTGAGGGGAAAGGGGAGTGAAAATCACTTCCATGTCACGTTATTTATCTTTTAAGCACACTGAATGAAATTAAATTATGGAAACTACTTCTCCTGGAAGCTCTTACAACAAAGTATACCCATACCTTGGTTTGTTTGGTTTCTCTCTGTTCCATTATTCTCTTGACTGCTTCAAGTGACAAAAAAAAAATAACAATCTAATATTATTTTAATGTTTTTAAGTGAATAAGACTCTTTATCAGTAGAAAAACTGAAAAAATTTGACTCAAGTCCTCATTTAGTGATGCTGCCAAAAGTGTCGTGCTGACAATCTCTTGGAAGGACTCTTAGTGCTGCCTGGTTTTAGGATTTTGTTTCCACTTGGCCGAGTACACCCAAGTCATTCCTTTGGCATAAAGTGTCCTGTGTATGTGGCAAAGCTGATATGGTTTCTTTGACCTTATAGTGTAACGTCTGTAGCTTTACAGATTTAGCTGCCAATAACTCATTTTTCATCGAGTCCTTCAACTCCCCAAAATGGCCTGGCATAAGGAAACCTTTTGAGTCATGTTTACTGGGAATCTAAAAGACTAGAAGTTGGAGGAGGAGCTATACATTACCATCTCCTCTGGCTGTCTGCAGATACCTGCCATTCTTGCTTCGCCCTTTGCCTCTTTTATCCACAGGTTTATTTCTCAGAAACATAAAAAAGTAGACTAAAAAGAAAATAAAATTGAAGGGGAAAAAACACAGAAAAACAGCAAAAAATTATGTGAGGAGGAATGTAGAAATGCTGTGGCTCATCTTGCACAGAGAGATAATAATGTAGTACTTAAATGTTTCTTCTTATCTATTGCTCTGTTTCCCAAACTAACTGATAATCCGTGATGCAGAACAGAAGACAGGCAGTTTAAAGTGTCTGCAATTTTGTGTGGTGTCTCTTCTGTTATCCTGGTACACACCCCCACCCTGCTCTGTTCACTTTGTCACGTATTTTCAAATAGCTGTCCATTCGATGTCAACCTTGCTTTGCTTTTTCCTTGGTGATGGAGGAAAGCACAAAGCCAGGCTTTTATGCTTCCTCCAACTCTCTCTTTGCCTCCAGCTACAGCACTGACCAAGGTTTTGCTGCACAGAATAGCAGGAAACAGCAACAGAGGCATTATCTCTGCCTCCACCTAACCCCACCTCCCCTAGCCCTTGCCCTGAGAGAGCCTTGCAGCCTCAATAGAGAAAGCGTTCCTTTTCATCCCATATCACAGAAGAAGAAAGTGATGTTAAAAACATTTCAAGCAGGTGTTTTCTTTATCAAACTCAGCAATTTCATGTAAATTTAAAAGTTCAGTGCACTGTGTTCTCATTTCACTTCAGCTCAACATTTTAAAACACATTTTCTTCAAAGGGTGAAAAAGGAGACAATGGAGTCACTGGTGTAAAAGGAGAAAAAGGAGAACCAAATGGAGGGTTTTTTCTAACAGGACCTCCTGGACCACCTGGAAGACCGGGATTAATTGTAAGTCATGCAAGTTGTGGAATGGGAATATTTGTCATTACCCATTTAGAATTAATTTAGAAGACACTAAAAAGAGACAAACATCAGGATTGCTAGGAACTAAATAAAAACTTACATCCTAAGCATTAGGTGAATAGGAGAAGATTGCATGAAGCAATTCAGACACTTCACTGTTGTGCATAGAATTACTTTGTTATGAAATACTGATGTAATGTTGTGCTCAGCTGCCTCATACATCTACACTGGTATGTAGACCAGTCTATTAACAGCATTACGAATCAAAGCAGCATATATAATTTCTGATGCTACTACTTACATCCCCATAAATACCAAAATAGGCCATATAAAGTTAGTCAGAGGCTGACTTGAAAATTATTTGCCATCTAAATAATTAATCCTATTTTCCTAGTAATCCAAAAACATGAATGAAAAGACCAGTGTGTAGCCATCTGGATCATTTCTATACAATTCAGATCCTGTCTACTGTCTACCTTTTAATTTTATCTTCTGGCAATTGCCACCACAGCTGCTTTGGAATAAAATGCACTAATTCTTTGGAAACAAGATTATCCCTGGGATCTGGCAACAAATATGTGCATTGCATTTCTCTATTGCCATGTCTGTGTCAAGAACCATGAATGAGTGGGCCACAGCTGAGGATGAAGTGTTAGGTTAGCAAAACCACACTCAAAAATCCCTCTGGGTTCTATTCCACATTGCTGAGAACCATCTCCCTGTTTGGAAACTGTTCTACTTGCAGAAAAGAGCTGGATGGCACAGCTGAGCTCCAGGGTCCAGTGTGTTCCATGTCTGCAGGATGGTGTGAGCATGGGGAGCACAAGCCCTCCTCAGTCAGGCTGAGAACACACTGCTAAACTGGAAATGAAGGGAGTTGGAGCCTTTTTATTCTGCAAGTCTGGCAGCTGGAGAGGTTAAGGGCAAACATTTGATCACAGGAGGGAGAGGACAGCACTCGTCATGAGGTGTACACCCTGCATAGACACAATTTACAGTAAAGTTTTCCACAAACTCTCTGAGCCCATCAAAGCAAGCAGTCTCAGCATGAGCAGAGTAGAGATCCAGGACTTTGAGAGCACTGTTGAGAGTTTTGCAGGTATCAGCTGCTATGGGGTAGGTATGAGAATTTTCAGAAAGCTTTCTGAAATTTAAATCCTTAACTTTAATTCATTATGTGGTTAAATTTTCCTTTTCCATTATACCCATGCCTCCTTGGAGAAAATTACAGACTTATGTCTAAATAGCAGTGTAGTGGCAGGCATTTGGTAAATGTTGCCACCAGAGATGATGACCCTGCAGCAGCGAAACCAATACATTCAAGGAAATACTTTTCATCACTGACAGGGACCAAAAGGGGACTCAGTTGTTGGACCCAGAGGACCTCCAGGGTTACCTG
This sequence comes from Oriolus oriolus, assembly GCA_013400235.1. NCBI lineage: Eukaryota > Metazoa > Chordata > Aves > Passeriformes > Corvidae > Oriolus > Oriolus oriolus. The sequence continues at coordinate 21,485 of VXBT01001273.1, read as the reverse complement.
GCCTACCTGGCTTACCAGGTTATGGAAAAATTGGACCTCCTGGACCACCTGGACCACCTGGACCACCAGGGCCCCCTGCAATATACGGCTCAGGTGAGCTTTTCACTGTATAGGTGAGTGTACAGCCATGTGCACAACCCACGCATGACCAATTCTTTCACACTTGGCAAGTTGTCCCACCTGCCCACCCTCTCTGCATACCTGAATCAGGTCGTTCCCTGCTCTCCTCCTGCCCTCCACCAATTTCTCCTGGGGCTGAGTCAGAACCAAGAGCACAAAAGGGACAATTTCTCCACAGACAGTTTTCACTGACTAGTGCCAGGGGAGTGCTATTGTGTGAAAGATCTTGCTGTGGCTGGGAGGAAATCTGCATAGTAGAGACAGGTTATCTTGAGAGCTTTGCAAAATCCATCAAATTAAGCAGCTGGCTAAATCTGGGCCAAAACGCTCTTCATGCAGGGAATGGAATTAAATCCAGCTGGTGGCCATCACAAGGGGTTTTGCCCAGGGCTCAGTGTTGAGTCCGGACCTATCCAATATCAATTATCTCGGGTAGGGGATCAAATGCACCCTTTAGTGAGTTTGCCCCCAAGCTAGGCAGGAAGGTTGATCTGCTGAAAGGTTCTACAGATGGATCTGGACCCATGGGCCAAGGCCAGCTGTATGAGGGTCAGCAAGGCGAAGTGCCAGGTCCTGCCCTTGGGTCACAACAACCCCAGGTAGCACTACAGGCTGGGGACAGAGTGGCTGGAAAGCTGCCCAGCAGAAAAGGCCATGAGGGTGCTGGCTGGCAGTTGTTGAACATGAGCCAGCAGTGCCCAGGTGGCCAAGAAGGCCAATGGCATCCTGGCCTGTATCAGCAGCAGCGTGGCCAGCAGGTCTAGGGCAGCGATTTTCCCCCTGTACTTGACACTGATGAGGCCACCTTGAATCCTGTGCTCAGTTTTAAGCCCCTCACTGCAAGAACAACATTGAGGTGCTGGAGCATGTCCAAAGAAAGGCAATGAAGCTGGTGAAGGGTCTGGAGCACAAATCTGATGACAAGCAGCTGAGGGAGCTGGGGTGTTTAATCTGGAGAAAAGGAGGCTCAGGGGAGACCTTATCACTCGCTACAACTGCCTGAAAGGGGGGTGTGGCCAGGTGGAGCAGTGTCTTTTCCCAGGCTACAAGCAACAGGAACAGAGGAAATGGCCTCGAGTTGTACCAGGGGAGGTTTAGATTGCATATTAGAAATTTTTTTTCACCTAAAGGATTGCCACTGGAGCAGGCTGCCCAGGGAAGTGGTTAAGTCACCATCCCTGGAAGTGTAACCATGGCACTTAGGGACATGTTTTAGTACTAGACTTTGCAGTGCTGGGTGTCACTGATGATCTTAAGGGTCTTTTCCAACCCAACTGCTTCTCTGATTCTCTGATGAAAAGGCAGTACCCACAGTAGAGTTTAGGTCTAAAATGAGACTGCTGGAGAACTGCTTCTAAAAACTAGTTGCTATGCAAATGCTGTATAGAAATGAAACTTTAAGTTGATTACTCTACCTTTAATGGTTTTCAACTTACTGGGTTAGAAAAGGAGCAAAATTTGCCGCAAATAGTCACATCAAGAGGGAATTTTGCAAACAACATGACATCAAAGGGAGTATGTGGCTAGAAATCAAGTGTCACAGTTCAAGACATTTGTGCTTTTGACTCCTTTTGGGTCTCAAGTTTCCTAGTGACAAGCCTCATACTGTTAATGTCCAGCCTTGGGTTCTGGTGGATGGGGTCCTGGGCTCCTCTGACATTACTTGACAGGTATGCCTGAGAAAATGACTGATTCCCCCCTCTAGGAACTGTGACCAGCATGGGAATCCAGCCAGGTAAAACCAGAGCAGAGCACTCCTTAATCTCAGCTGAAGATGGTGTATTAGCAGAAAGGGAGTTTTTAACTGAACAGAGATGCTATAACACAGATCTGCTCTTCCTAAAGTTTCAACAGGTCTAGCAAATACAGGTCTGCTTTCCTGAGAACTAGCAATTAGCCTGTTTTCCCACAAGACCTGTGCCTCCAGTATGCTAGTTTAGGGAGAAGATGTCTCTGCCTTCAATTTGTTCTCTCCAGGTATTTCTTGAACCTGGTCAGCCTTGTTTATACAGCAGGTGAGACTTCCAATCTGTCATCTGGTCAATATTACTAAATTAGTGTCTATCAGAAGTATTCATCCTCTGAATAATATTTGAGAAAGAAAAAATTACTAACATGTCCAACATTGGAACATAGGCTTTATGTGAATCAGCCCCTGATCGTCACAATATGGGAAGATCCACAGCATCCATGAATGTCATAAAGGTCTTCAGGCCTTTTCCTGTGTAATTTATATTAAGCACTTCTGGATAGTAGCTAAGAGACCCAGTCAGACAAAACAAATTATTATTAGTATTCCATCCCTATACTTTCGTTTATGCTCTCTGCCATTAGTCTTCATCATCCTCCCACACATTTTCCTCTTTGCTTTGTGGAAAGGTTCTTTAGGCAGTGCACATTTTACTAAATGTTAAGAATAGATGTTTATTTATTTCCTATCTTCAAGGGTCGGTTATCTTTTAAAGCTATTACTATCTGTAATTATGGAGTTCACATACTGTAGTATGGGGTTCACATATTGCAATACTGGGAAAGAGGAATAGCTTATCTGCAGGTAAATACCTCTAAACACTTCTGAGAACTGACCCCCTTTCCCCTGCCATTGGCATGAAGGACCTGCTCTGGAGCATCCTTCCAAATGCTTCAGCACGTACATTCTTCAGTTTGTAAAAGGTGATTTCAAGGCTCCTCTGGGTTTCACAAAAACAAGCAAGCCAGGTCCTTGTGTAGAAGCTCCTTCTTACAAACAGCTTCAAAGTTCCATTATCATGCCGTGCATTTGCACAAAATGCATGCTTTCAGTCTTCCATGTCTTTGAGTCTTTCCTGCCTTAAAAGAAAGAAGTTTTTACTCCAGAAAACAGCTCAAGGTGAAGAAATTCACTTTTGGAGTAGAGACAGATACTAGACCGTGTGGACTGCATTCTTAGAAGTCCAAGTTCATACCCCTGAAGAATTCTTTTTCGCTTTGAAATGTAAGCTGAGCTTACACACGTGAATTTTTCATCTAAGGTAAAGTAAATTTTTATTTGCCTTTAGAGCAAAAGATGTAATGACTCCCTCAAAGCTGATATGGGCAGGAGCAAAAAGTTCTTCCTCTTCCATATGCAGAGGAACTAGCTAGCAGAACAACATTCTGGTCAATTTAAGTGGGTCTGGTTCTTCATTTGCAGTTTCTACAACAGATTGCAATCTGTTGGCCTTAACATCCAAAAAACCAGAGAAAAGACTGTTTCATCATTGCTTCTAAAAATGTCCTTAGAATGTATTTTCTGTAGTTGACTTGAGCTATTCAGGACACGACTATGGCTATTTAAAACTTCCACTGCTCCTGGACACCACCACTAAGTCCTTTCTTTATGTCACTCACATTTTCTCTCAAAAAAGATGACCTTCAGCATGTATTGTATGATTATTTTATTTTAGCAGCTGCAATGCCTGGGCCACCAGGTCCTCCTGGAGAGCCAGGGTCACCTGCCACCAGGAATCTGGTAAGAGAGCAAAATAAGGAAGTTTGCTATAGAAAATTTTCTTCAAGATTTTTGGTGGTCACTGGTAGCACTGAAAGAGGAGTGAAAGTTCCACCCAGTATTTTCATTTATTAGAATGTTTTATAAACCACATAATTTTAAGATGCAAACTGTAGATTTCCCTAGAAAATCTGAAAACCATTGTGCCAGAGAATACAGGTAAATTTGTTTCCTTTTCTTACATTATGAAACAAATCAAAATTGGATCCAAGATATCCATGAAGGACAAAAAAACAGCTAAGGCAGAAATCTTAGTAATTTCTAAATTAAGAATTCGTCGTTTCTGAGGAAAAAAACCAACCAACCAAACAAACAAACAAACCACCCCCCAAAAACCCCATTCAAGCTAGCAGAGGGCATTCATTGCAATTCTCAGGGGAGAAACAAATGTTCAAAGACTGGTGCCCCAAGACAGAAGACTGTAGTTGCATGCTGGGAGCTACTCTCTCAGATAGAAAGTCCAAGCTTACTTAGGTCAAAACTAAGATAAAAAAAAATACAAATCTCTAGTAGGGTCTGCATTATTCATAAAGTATTAATATGCTTTCTGACAATGAAGAAATGAGAAACAAAATGTGAAAGAAATCACACTTTCCTGAAACTTGCCCCAATTTTAAACTACTGCAGTTCTCTTCTGAACTGCCATTTTGACCTAGGATGCTGAATTGTAGCAGCACAATGATCTTCACTCTGTACAAAATTTGTGCAAAATTGCTATAGTTCTACTACAATCCACAGAATGATGATGCTGGTATGCCAAAGTAGCAAGATACTCATATTACTGAATATTAATCCCTTATGGATTAAATTACATAAAACTGACTTTATGAGCATTTCCTGCAGAAGAAGTCTTGACATTTATGTGTCCAAATGAGACTATTTAACTTGCAAAATGTTTTGTGTGTCTGATGAAGTATGTTTCATTTCCCTGTTTGACAGGTTACGACATTCCAAAACATTGAGGGTATGTTGGAAAAAGTTCACTATGTAGCAGAAGGTACACTAATCTATCTGAGGGAAACCAGTGAGGTTTTTATCCGTGTTCGAAATGGATGGAGAAAATTGCAGGTACTATTGCACTACAGCCTAATCTTTTCCAACTCCCTTCCTCATAATGAAGTTGAGGGAGATATTTTTACAGAGGACGAGAAGTGTGGGTGCAAGGCTCCTTTCTTTGAGTTCAGAAGCTCCTGGTGATATGGTTTTGTTCTACTCTCCTTTTCGGTTCTTTCAGCTTGGTGAGCTGATTCCTATCCCCGCTGACAGCCTTCCTCCTCCCGCCATATCAAGCCATGTAAGTACAAAATATTGGACCATGAAAAACTGAGTCTAGATCCATGATACACTTGGCAGAAGTTTTATGCAGATCTTTGCACAATGTGATTTTCCACTGAGATTTGTCAGTTCAAAATAGGCATCCTACCACTACATAAGATTGCAAATTGATTTGCTTGGACAGTCATCTGTTTCCAGTATCTTCTGAGACTCCAAACAGTAGAGAGACAAAGCCACATTTACAAAAAGCAGAGTAAAGTAAGCTATCCACAAAAAGCCCAAAAAAGCCAAACAAACAGAAAACAACAAACAAACAAAACCAAACCAAACAAACAAAAAAACCCCACCACAAAACAAAACAAAAGAGAATAAACAAGCAAACCAAAAAAACAAACAAAAAATCACAAACCCACAGAATTCTGTTTCATAACCCTGGAATCAGTCACATCAAGCCCTGATTCCCTTCAAGGAAGGTCAGAAAAGGGTTTCTGAAAAGCAGATTTTCTTTGAAAGGTTATAGTCCTGTATTCAGTGTACCATAATCATCACCTGAATGTAGCTTACCCTACAGCGTGCAGAGGATGTACTCTAAAGCCTCAATTGTTAGTTTGGACCAGACCCTATTCTGCAAGTTATTGTACCAACCTGCATGTGAACATGCTGTCTGTCCCAAAAAATTGCAGGAGGATGAAAACCAAGAAGTGACAAAGGGAATAGAGAACGATTTTGTTGATGACAGGTTAATTGGTCTGCTGAGAAAATGAAAGGGCAAGAGAGTGCTAGGAAGGAGCAGTGAGAAAGAAGATGGCCAGAAAGAAATAAAAAAGGTTAGGGTAGGTCAAGGAGAAGTTCACCTAGCACACTGGGAAAATGTCAAGACTTCATGTTATCAGAAATTGTCTGCAGCCTCCAGCTGACACCACTTGAGTTTCCCATCTGCTACAGCCAGTGGTTTGTTACTCATACTTGCCATAACTAGAGAAGAAAACTTTGCTGTTCCTGAAACAATTAATCAGGTTGAGAAGCATTTCCACCCATTACATTTTCTGTTTTCACATCCTCCTTACCCTTTCAGCTTTGATTTCCCTCAGCTGCTCTTCTGCTCCTACCAAGAGCAGGCTGCTTTCATGCAGGACTCCAAGTGTGATTAAACTTTTATTTTAAAAATTACTGCGTGTCTAAAAGTCTGATTTTTTTTTTTTGCTTGTGTTCAAATAACAGGGATTCCAGTCTATTCCAGCATTGAGACCAATATCAAATACGAACAACAGAAAACCAGCAGTAAGTATGAGATCTGTATTGCAGCTGCAGAGCTGTCCTTTGTAATGTCATAGTTTGAGAGACAGCTGTGATATTTGCTCTTCAAACTCAGAGATTTTACTTCAGAAAGTTACAAATACACTTCTTTAGCTTGTTTAGACATCTCAGACACAATTTGAAATTGTTCCCTCCAGATCTATTTCATCATCCCAGCCCCTTTCCCATCTCAAAGAAAAAAAATCCTGACTCTGAGTTAGGAATACCTCTTCACTTAGTGATTGTACCTACAACACAGAGTAACTTCTAAGCTAACAATAGTGTAACAATTAAATGATTAAAATATTCATTACAATATTTTCAATCTTCATGGTGCTGCGTGGCCTAGATAGACACTTTAGAACCTAAGCCTTTATTTAAAAGACTTTAAAATACTTAGACAAAGAAAGCAAGGCAACTGAGTTATATCTAAAAAATGAAACCAAAGAGAAAGAAAAAAAAAACCAAGCATGTGGATTAGTTCTTGCATCTGTGCTGCTTGACTTAAGCATGATACTTCTTGTATTTTTAAATGGTATCTAGTCACTTCTTACTACTTTTTTCCATGTTTGTAGGATTTGGGATTTTGTTCATGTGAAAACTCCAAGACTTTTGACTAAAAATTTTACCTGCTTTTAAAAGATTTTTATTTTTAGGAGTGTATAATCTTCATGGTTTCCTTAATGTTGAAAGCTACATTGGTATATCTGCTAAGGGTCTCATGGCTCTAAGAAACGTAATGTTATGGCAAAAAATAACTTTCATACCTGTTATGAAGGGTACATGTTCTGTGCTGGCAGGAGGAGGGGGCACAGTTTTGTTTCCAATATATGTCTTCCTAGTGTCATAAACTTTTTTTTAAATGGTGCCTTTTCTTCTTTTTTCTTCCAGTTGCATCTGGTGGCTTTGAACTTCCCATTGTCTGGTGACATGCGAGCAGATTTTCAGTGTTTTCGGCAGGCCCAGCTTGCGGGTTTGACGTCTACCTATAGAGCCTTCCTCTCATCGCACTTGCAAGATCTGGCCACAGTTGTCAGAAAAACAGACCGACACCATTTGCCAATAGTCAATCTTCAGGTAAAAATGGGTACTTAGTGCTTGTTTTTATAGGATAGGCTGTAGGTTCCCCAAAAGTCTTGGAAAACAGCAAAAGCACAAAGTTTCAGCCCGAACGGCATTTTATAAAGAAGCAGCTTTGCTTCATAGTTCACAGTCAGATTCAAGAAACAAAAAAGTAGTGATGAAGTAGAAAACTACTGAGTTACTATGTTCTACCTTTTAGTGTGATCATAGGATAAAATACCATTTTTCTCATTTCTAAGAAAAATGCAAATTCTGTGCTTAGGAATGGTGTTGGATATACCCCAACAAAACAGAGAGGAGAGTCTAGTGCATGAGTCATTTTGTGGTCTCACATAAACAGACACACTCTCAAACTGAGGAAAACAAACCATGTCTTTGTAGCATTGGCTGGCTCCCAGAGCAAGCGGCCAAAGAAACCTACAGGAATAACACATGATGCTTGGAACATGTTGAACGGATGCCGCTCTGAAGTGCACGCAAACACAGGGCCTTGAGAGAAATTTGTGAAGACAATATTGTTTCAACTTTGACTGGAAAAACTCAAAAGCAGTTTGAGAGGGAGCCAAATGCAAAGGTTTTGCCCTGAGCATTTGCAACACTTTTCACAAAACTGTGACCTTAACAGAAGTTCCAGTACAAGTTATGTCTATATTTTCTCTACAGCTACAGTAGTTATAAGCAATTTTTCAAACAGTGCCTTAGGAGGAAAAGGACAGGAGATGATCAAGCTGAATTTTTGGAGTGACAGTAGAACAGAGAGACAACTTTGAGGCAAAGGCAGGGACCAGAGAGCCATTTGCATAGAGATGACACATGAGACAAGTTTGTTCGGGAACATTATGCAGAAACTGATGTGAAAGATGAAATCACAAGTGTCCTTAAATGCAGACGTAATTTTCAATTTACAGATAAGTCTATAAAGGTAGACTTGGGATTTGATGTAGATTTGGGATTTGTTTTGTTTGTAAAAGTGGCTCTGAAATTTTAACAGGGAGAAACCCTTTTCAGTAACTGGGAATCTATATTTGATGGAAATGGTGGACAATTCAATGTTCATGTTCCAATATACTCCTTTGATGGGAGGAACATCATGACTGATTCATCTTGGTGAGTTTACATTACCATTTATGTTTTATGTGTTACATATAAGGGGTTTTTTTCTACTTTTACCAGATAGAAATAGTAGCAGTATCTTGGGCTACTAGACATGTGATAAAAAATTCTCACTTTCTTTATGTCATTTTTCTTTGCCATTTCTGATAGTCTAGAAATGGGATGTCAGGTTATGCTCTCCTTTCCTTCTCTTCTTTCTGTCTTCATCTTTACCTATCCACTCAAGCACAAGGAAAGCAGATCACCACACATACAGGTGTGCAGCTGAATAAAGCAAAAGAGACTTTTCCAGGAAATAATTTCTTAATGTTACCTTTCAGGCCTCAAAAAGTAATATGGCACGGTTCAACCGCAAATGGGATCCGACTGGTTAGCAACTACTGTGAAGCCTGGCACACAGCTGATATGGGAGCTATAGGACAAGCATCGCCGCTGAACACGGGGAAACTTCTCGACCAGAAAGTATATAGCTGTAATAATCAGTTTATTGTTCTCTGTATTGAAAACAGTTTTGTATCTGATCCCCAAGGAACATAGTTCACCTGCTGCACATAGGAATATTCCATTTGACGACAGAAGAAGCTGACACTGAAATTTCATTTGTAATGATGTAAATATTTTAATTTTTGCAATTGCACATTTCAGGAAAAAAATAGCCAAAGAAAACATACCTCAACACAAACCACATTCCAGTTAGGTGGAACATCCAGAGCACACATGGCTGGCTTAAAGCCCTTCCTTCCACTTGAACCTCATGCGGTTCGAAGTTTGCCAACAGTTAACTCATGTTCCTCTGCCTGAGCTGGAGGTCACCTAAGGGCACGAGTCAAGTGTGGTCGGTGAGGAAGATCCAGTAGCCTGCCTCGTAAGCAGTATGGCTCAGCAAGGCTGCTGCTGCTTCACAGCTGAGAAGCTGCATGCTCCGTGCTCTCCTTTTCACTTGCATAGATTTTGAATACCCAAGGCACCGTTCATATATACTCCTATACACAGCAAATACTGGGAGGCTCTTATGCCTTACAGAGCTCGCATTTGCAAAACAAAGCTTTAAGAACAAAGGTGCTCACCTCCTCTGAGTTTTAGTGGAAGCCGAGTACCTGACTCCCGTAAGCTTGTACGGATCTCAGCCTGGTGCTTACACAGAAATATAGCAGCTCCCAATCTTATTTCAGCTTTTCTCTTTGCAGATTCTAGGCATAGGACTTTATGCAGGAGGAGTGAATTTCACATAGACAAAATCTGGTCTTTATTTTGGTGCTATTGTTACCAGGAAACCTGAAAGCAATGTTAATAGAAAACATCCTGTTTAAGTGGTAGAACTGAGCAAAGAAATGCAGACAAATGAACCATCTGATCTTTATTTATTTCATTGCATGTTAGAGGAAGTTGTTTCCTTTTGTGTCAGACTGACAAATTAAAGATGTCTGTCATGATTTCTTTAAAATAGGTTCTACACATTGTTATCCCACTAAGTTATTTGTGAAGTGATTTTCCTTTTTGTGAATTTACCCTTCTGGCATTCACGTAATTAAAGAATTGTTAATATAAATAACTGCAACAATTATAGGAATTATCAGGAAATGGTAATATTCTTCACTAACATTATCGTCATAATATCTGAAATCTTTTGCTGATATATTTGTCTACTGCGTACTTTAAACAACGTATTTACTTATGTTTTATCAGGCAGTGACTATGGAGGTCAAACTCCACATTATCTTTTTTTTTAAGATTTAAATGAGAATCCATGTTGGAAATACATGTTCATTTGCTGACAAATAGAGTGTTAAATAACTAGACGGCTTTTGTCAACAGACAAAAGCAAATCACACGTACAATACTAAAATGATGTAATTATACAACTAAATATTTTGAAATCCAGCTTTATTTTTCCAATTGATTATAAAAGCTTATTTCCCAGGGTCAGCTGAATGATATCTTCATTTTTTTCTGGAAAAGTAAAAAACGTAAATTACTCCATTATTACAACATGGTAATAAGGCAAAAGCCATTTGTATTACATTTAAAATGTATGCATAACAATTCACTGCACTCAATTATAGTCGACTTGCCAAATTCCTCCAGTTCACAGAGCTGGAAGAGTTATTTATGTACAGCAGGGTTTCTCTCTGAGTCACAGAAGGTTCAAGGGGGCGACATAAAGTGCTTTTACCTGCTTCAAGCAGGAACCACCTACTTTTAATCCTTTATGGGCCAGTGGGGTCTCTGCTTGCAGCCAGTCGTCCACGTCAGTCCCCACTCTTCCTCTCCTGAGCTCAACCAGCACTCAGGGAGCTGGCTATCTCTTCGCCTGGAGTTGCAGCGACAAGAGGTGGCAGGGTCATGGGATCACACAGAAGAGCTCTGTGAAGGGGGACAAGAGAAGACTAATGAAAACATGCAGGTTTTAGGAGATACTGAACTAGAGTTTAAGTTGGGTCCAGCAAAATGCATCCAGAGATCTTTGTGCCAGTCCTTTCACAGAGCTAACCCATCTCTGTATTCTGAACAGAGCTTAGCAGGGAACTGAAATGGTTAAGCACCATCAATAAGTTGCTAAAAACTCTCAGTGTTTGCTTCCCACCTTTAACATTAATCTGTAGGCAACAGGAATTTACTGCACACCCTTTAACAGAATACAGAGCACGAACCATGCACCACCTGGGCTGCTGCAGTGCTGAGTTCACAGGCTTGCTCACACACCAAGGGAGATACCTTTACCAGAGAATGGCATGAGAAATCTGTTAGAAGGGTGAAGTTTTCCTTGGGTAAAACAATGACAACAACGACAACAACAACACCACCACACACTTTTTTTCAAAGCCAGTGATGTTCTTTAGATTTCCTAGTATAATTGAAAAGAAAAAATAATATTCACCAAGGATATGACAGAGAAAAAAATTAGCCCAATTCTTAGAATATTTTAGCTTTCTATGTCAAAGGAGAGTACTTTTTTCAGCACGATTCCAGCACAAAGGTCAGGTGCACTTGAGGGAGAACGTTTGCTAATTCAGGTAAGAAACTGTGTATAAGGCGAAGTAATCACCAAGAGAGCACTAGACCAAGGTTGAAAACAGTAACTGCACAAGAAATCAATGTAGCAGTCCGAATTGTACTGAATTGTGAATACCCCAAAATCCTCTTCTGCCCCACTGGTTTTGTTAGCAGTAGGTAATCAGCAGGTCTTTCGCCCTTCTCAGTTCAGGGATCTTTTCTTTGGGCAATCACAAACCATGTCATGTTACCATCTATCAGTAGTGTGCTGCTCTGCCCAGAACTGCAGTGACAGGAGCAGTTTCTCCTCGCATTGCTGCTATAATCAAGCCAAACCTGTGAGTTTCTGCAGTGCAGCACATATATCTCAAAGGAATGACAATTACCAAAACTCATTTTGGTGTCATCAAAGACTGCCAGCCTTGCTTCTGAGCTGTGCAGTGAAAGAAGGAAGAATGAGTTGCAGTATGTCCTGCCTGGAAGACTCCACAGTTCCTCCTCTTTGGCATTGAGATTTAGGTATTACTCTGCAGTAACACTTGCAATTCTTATTTTCACTCCAGTACTGTCCTGGAGAAGAGAACCTGTCTTCTAGATTTTAAAAAAATTAGATGCTAGAATTGCAATTTTATTTTGGTGTTCAAATACTGGAATTAACGCCATGCATGCATCCTAAAAAGCATCCGATTGGAGTTTGGCTGTTATTTGCTGTCTGATACACAGTTTGAGCCTGCACTCTAACAATTCCTCCCTGCTGTCTCTCCCTAATGCTTCAATGGTAGCTGCCCAGAGATAGAAACATTTCTAGATTAACATCTATTCAAGTACTTTGATACTTTAACCTGAACCTAGCCTCCCTTTTTTAGCCAGTCAGACGGCTGCTATTTGCTGCATCTTAAAAGGCCTCTTCTGCACCTTGGTGCAATTTCCACTGTTACCAGTTGATCTAAAATTCTACTTCCCAGGTTCCCTTCTGCTGTACCCTTCTTAAAAAAAAAAAAAAAAAACAAAAAAAACAAAAAAACCCACCATAACGCCACCCTATTCTACTCCTAATATTCCTAATTAATGGCTATATGTACACACAGCCTAACCTGGAGGTGCACCCAGAGTGGATGACTCAGCACCAGCAGTAGTAGACTTTGCCTGGGGGAGAGGGAACACAAAGTCAGAACATCTCTTCGTCCTGCGTGGGCAAAAGAGAGTAATGGAATTACAGACAGCACAGGCTGTGGGAATTTCTACACTGTGCCAGTTTGCCTGGGGAAGAGTTAATTTTCTTCACAGTAGCTAGTATGGGGCTGTGTTTTGGCTGTGTGCCGACAACGGTGTTGTTAACACAGGGATGTTTTCGTTCTTGCTGATCAGGGCTTACACAGAGCCAAGGCCTTTTCTGCCTCTCACCAGTGAGGCAGCTGGGGGTGCACAAGAAGTTGTGAGTGGACGCAGCTGGGTCAGCTACCACAGGGATATCCCATATCAGATGGCATCATGCTCAGCATATAAAATGGGGGGAAGAAGCAGGAAGGGGGAATAATTGCAGCGATGGCATTTGTTATCTCAAGTCACCATTCCATTCCAGCCCTGCTCTCCTGGTTATGACTTAACAATGCCTGACAATGGGAGAAGCAGTGAATTAATTCCTTGTTTTGCTTTGTGCGTGTGTGTGGCTTTTGTTTTACCTATCAAACCCATCCCATGAATTTTCTTGTCTTTACTCTGACAGTTCTCTCCCCCATGCCACCCTGGGGGAGCTAAGCAAGCAGCTGTGTGGGGCTGAGTTGCCAGTCAGGGTTGAGCCACAACATATATGTGAAATCAATTCAGCATTACACCCTGGTGCTGATCAGAGGTAACTTATAACCTTCCCTCAGCTGGTCTTGGGGATTCTAGTAATGCCTCAGCAGAAAAGGGGGTGACAGCCCTGTTGGACCTCATAAGAAGTACCTAAGATCACATTCAAATTCAAGCCAGGATGATGATGATGGCATTGCCTCTGCAGAAAAGGTATGTTTTGTATCGTGCACTTCCATATGTTCACACATATAATATATGAGAGTATACATGAGCCGTATAATAACAGTGTTTTCCACAGACCAGTACTGATACCACCTCACAGGTGTTTTGTTTGGCCTTCTTTGGTTCCAGACATACTCACTGAGGTCCTAGCCATAGTGATGGTTTGCTATTGGAAAAACTATCTCCCCACTGACTTAGAGGATGGGTTGGTTGTAACCTCCAAAAAATGATTTGCCAGGATTTATCTTTGCACTACAGTTACGTATTTTCACTTTGCAGGCTTCAAGGTTTCAATCGAGGCTAGTCTCATCCCCAAGGCTACCACTGTACTGGAAAATTATCACAGTCAAGGCAGAGCTATCAGCAGAAATATCACATCTGACTGACAGCTGAACTGTTCCTTGACACAGTTCTGGTCAGTGCCATTTGTAACCCTTCCAGCCACTTCTTTGGGGGATGATTTGTGGGGACAACGTGTGCCAAGGACTACTGTTGCAGAAAATTTGAAAGAGCCACCGTACTTGGAACAGAAAGGTTTAATTGCACTCACAGGTGCTTAAGGGCTATGGTCTCAGGGCTAACTGGACTCCTTATCCCACTGAAAGCCTGTAGAGGGGCTGCAGGACATGCAGGTCTGATATCCACAGAACACACATCAGTGGTTCTTTACGTCTTTTTGCCTAATTTAATAACATACATTCTTCCTGTAAACATTCTCCATTCAACCCTATGGCCAGACTGCATTCATTCAGGGCACCCTCTAAAGCCATCACTGTCCTACACATTTGTTCTCGAGCTGTATATGGATATATTGTGCCATTCTATTATCCTCACCTCTTTCAACACTGATAAGCACCTTGGATAGGGCATGGACTGACTGTTCACAGAGCTTAGAGGTTTCAAATATCTGAGAATTAGAGGATACTGGTACAGTCATCCTGTACAACTGATAACTACCACCATGATGTCTTCATCAGCAAACAGGGCAATACAAGACATTTGTCTGTGTGCTTTACCCCAGCTGCTGGATCAGGCATCATGTTTGTGTACAGCCTGCCTGTCAGGAGTACTGAACAGCTTCTGACCCTTAGAGTCAGCAGCATCCTCTCAGTGACTTTTCAGAGTCTAGAGATGTGCTTAGATTTGCCTGAGACACCAAACATGAGTTCCTAGAATCATCCCACCACCTTTTCAGCCAACCTATCAGAAGCCTCCCTGATACTTTGAAATGTGAGACTGCATCCCTTGATCCTACACCATATTAGGATAGGGTGAGTGGTGTGTTCGAACTCCTGTGTTTACTAAATTCTTATTGTAATGTTGACCAAAGTCATTTACATTTCCTTTTTTCAGCTGAGTGAATTGAGAATTGTTCTTCAGCTTCATCAAAGCAATTTCCAGCTTGTTGATCTCATTATTTTGAAGTCCATGTTTCCTCCCAAGAAGGTATAACCCCGTAGGCTCTGAACCTTCACAAGTCCCTGGGGCTTGGGAAGTCTCTAGGGTACATTTGTGAACAGGTTATTTCAGAAGTATTCACTACTGTATTTCATTGCCATTGGTTCTGCCTACAGAGTAAGAACCTGACTTGCTCTCAGCAAGCAGCTTTTTCCCACACTACAACTCAGCAAAGTTCCTCTATCATTATAGCAAAACCGGTCTTAAACCACAAATTTATCTTGGACATTTTCTGTTCTTGATCTCAGACATCCAGGATTTGGAGGTAGCCCATATCAGGAAGACAACATCAATTTTGACACCACACACTCACAAGCCAAGGTCTTTTAAACATACACTGAGACTGTTTGCCTCCTTTGCTGAGATATCCAGAACCAAAACCAGTGTACAGAAGGTAATTGGTTCAAGAGTTTGGAAGACCACGCTAAAATTTGCTATGGCAGAGCTGATCTGAGTGATTAAAACACATACCATGAATATAGCTTAAGTTTTGGGGGGTTATTTCAAAGTGTTTTAATCCTTGAGGCTGCAGAACTACAATCTTGATCTTCATTTTCATCCAAATAAAGCTTACAGAAATTCAATAGAGCAGACATAGAACTGCTGCTTGTGCAAAGGCTTAAAATCCAGCCAAATGTGATTCCATGCATTAATCCACCTGAATTAGAAATTGGCATACACATTGTTATTCAAAAGTTAAAAAAAATACTTATTAATAACCAGAGTTCATCCAGATTCATAGTTAAATGCTTAGTCACTATCTCCTCGCTTTCCTATAGCTTGATATGTCTTAGAGGAGTAGAATAATTTAGACTGGAAATGGTCTCAGGTCATCTAATCCAACTCCCTGCCCAAAGTACAGCTAAGCTAACTTCAAAGCTCGATCTTCTCAAATTGCAGGCAGATGAACTGAAGGTGCAGCAGTGTGCTCAGATTTTACACCTCCATTTTAAGAAGGCAGGAAGTAGGTATTATGTGCCATGATTCTTTTCTGTTAGGTCAGGAAAGTGTCCAGCTGATGGAGAGAGGTAACTGCCACGAAAGTCAGAATAAATTTGTGGCCTGGGCCTCTCAAAATTTATCTGCTGACGGAAGATCTCTGTTCTGACAAACAAAATGTTGGGGGAGAAAAGCAAGATAAGTTAGCAGCATCTAATTCAATCACCTCCTAATGTTCACACTTTTTTTTAAAAAAAAGAGAGACAGCTCTCCCAGCCTAGGTATTGGTGATATATCAGAGGATACTGCAAGCCCTGGGCACACAAGAGCAAAGTCCTGTTCTCAGTAGAGTGCTATATAACGACAAATAATAAGCCACTCATTCTGTCAAAGTTACTGAATCACAGCATCTTTCTTACAAAAACCCAATTGCTCATCACAAGGAGAAAAGCTCAGGAAAACTGATGAATAACCTAGAGGAGGGATCAAAATAGCCACAGCTGGATCCTGTTGTACTGATACACTCAGTAAGACATAAGGTGGGAAGGGAGCAGGGTAAGACAAGTCAAAAGGACTGGGGAGGAGGAATAATAAAGCTCTGAACCTCTGGTGACCTCTATGAATGAGAAGCTAGAAGAAATATAGAATTATCAGCTCTGTGTACATTCTATTAAAGCAACTCTGAAGGTGGTAAACAGGATTGGCTACAGTCAGAGCTACAAAAGGGAGCGTGAACCAGGAAGAAAGGGTTCTGAAGAGCAGCCCAGTTAAATCTGATAAATGTCAAACACAGTGATGAAAAGGATTTGTGTATCCATGTCCAAGATTCATGGTCCTCTAATTTCTCCTTGGCCACAGGTGGACGTCCATGGGCAACCATGCTGCCATTGACCCTTTAGGCTATTAAAGAGCAAAACTCTTTCTGTAGCTCATGAATATGAATCCAGAACTTTTGAAATAGCTCCAGCAGGAAAGACTCAGAGCAGCACTCCAAATATCCTTAGTCTTGAAAATAAGGTCTGTGACCACAAATCACTTGGGCATTAAACCTCTATTTTCCAGTATAATAATGTGCTAAAGTGTAACAGCTCCCAGGAATACTTTTGCAGAAATACTCTGATTGTAGATAGAATCTATTAAATATGTGGAGAGAGTGAAGAAGTTTAGGCAACCCTGCTTCAAAACTTTCTGTTAATTTTTAAGTGAGTATCCCTCTGCATATTGTGCAGAAAACTTAAGCACTCAACTGTAAAAAAGCTACAGTGACCAGACTTGAGCTGCCTACATCTAAATTAGGTTACTTCTAAACTACTGAAACCTATTTTAATCAAAGGCAGGTCAAAATAAGAAGTAGAGCAGCAACTTTTTGTCATACAAAATTAGAGCCTGCTTGAAAATTAGTCCTAATTCATAAGCAAGAGAAGTCTAAACCTGTTTTAGCCCAAAGTAAAGTACAGAGGATGAATGGGGTAACGATCCACCTATTCCACTACTTCTGGGAAAACTTGCCAGTGTCTGTCATTATTATCAGTAAAGTCCAGTGGCAGCTGTGACTGTCCCATTCAAGCCAACTTGGAAGCATACAGAGAAGTTAACTACAGGATGAAGTTAGAACAGTACTGAACAGTACAGGAACCTGATGAGACCCAGTTATTCCTTTACAGTTTTTGTAGCAATGTTCAAATACACACTGCATTTCAGGCTCAAGTTGTTTATGACAGTTTCCTTTTCACAGGGTTTCTTCCTCATTTTGCTCACAGGAAAGCAATATCCAGAGAACTAGGATTACTCATCAAGGCATGACTAAGGCTGGTGTGGCCCAAGAGAAAGGATGATCTCATGTTTGTGGCAACAGAACAGTGCCCAAAGGAACACTATTCTGTCCCTGATTCACTCATGGAAGAAAAGCTCCACATAAACGGGTCCATTTCAGAGCAGGTTACAGATAGTGTGGGGTAAATCAACATGCAGTACCAGGCTAAAATAGACAGAAGTCAGTTCAGCCAGATACTAACACCTTTGTTTTCCACATCCTACATTCTTCCTTAGGCCCACCCTCAAAATCATGAAACCCCACAGAGAGAACAGTATATCAGAAACACCCTGCATACCAAAAGATACTTGTTCCTTTCTGATTTTGCTCTTTGGTTTGGTTCCTGTGGATAAGATATGGGCAAGCATCAGCAGAAGGGAGGGTGGAATCCCATAGCCTCTCAGGCTCAGAGAACAGTTATCCTGCAAATGCTAGGAAGCATCTCTTCTCAGCCAGGCTGTAAGAACAAACTAATTCTGCTGTGTTTGTAGGCCAAGCCATTTCTGAGAGTTGATTGAAGTGGACACTAAAACTGTACTTAAAAAAGAGCCCCAGTCAGTCTCCAAAATGTAGTATTTTCACAGTCCTTTGACCTTCAGCAAAGTTCTGAGAAAATATGTATCCTGCAAAAAGACAAAGCATTCAGCTTCTCAAGAAAATCTGGACTTCTCATGGCTTCAACTACAGCTATAAAAGAGTAATCTCCCCCACAAAATTAAACTGCATCAGAATGATACATAGAGATACTCTAGTCTTTTGCCCTACTGAATTTTGAACATTACTTGGGCTCTTCATTTTCTGTCTTGTAATTCAATCATTAATTTTGGCAAATTTGTCCCATGACCAGTTAGTCGAACTGAAATTATCTCCTTGCCAAAGAGGGCTTTTCCTTTCCCATCTTTCACTCTTCATTAGATCAAATAAATATATATTCTTACTACCATCATTTCCAATATTTTGTTGGCAGAATAATCCAGTGCCGTGATGGACATGTTCCTGATCTTCATTTAAAATGCCCTCTTTTTTTCCTTAATATTACCCTGTCTTTAAATTAGGAATGCATTTCTCCTGGTTTTTGGCAATGGTTGCCTTTAAATACCACTGACAACAGGCAGTTGTGTTGTGCAGGTGTGAAGAAAGTATTTTTGCCACTACTATTGCAGAAGTTCTGGGCTGTTAGTTTATCTAGAATCTTAATTTAACATGCTTAAATCCTCAAGAGAGACAGTTTCTTCAGCAATCTAGTATCTGGACTACTAAGACTTCTTGGGTAAAAGTCAGCCTTTGGAGTTATACTCAAGGGATATGGCTGATGGAAAATGACTGCTGTAATAGAGGAACAGAATTCTGAGAAACAGAATGAAGAAAGTGATTGTTATTTGCAACCAGAAAATGTTGTTCAGGAGAATTTCCATGTTAATTCAGACCTGAAAACAGCATGAATTATAATTTTTATATAGGTCCACTGGCAAAAGTCTTCCCTCTTAATAATGTCACTTGGAAATGTAGACATAACCAAGGGCTTACTCCAAACTGCATATTCTTGGAGAAAAGTTAGAAACTTAATAGCTCAAGAAGAGGTGAAAAAACAAAGTTCTACTAATTATTTCCACCATCTTTCTTGTCACTGCATAATTTGTCATTTTATTCAAATAGATCTTTAGCCAATTTTTCTCTTTTTCAGTTTTTATTCCTGAGTAGGTACAAATTCCATTACCTGATTTAAAGGAAAAAACACTTTTTTAGAATACATTACAGAAAATCTCCATACAATTTTCTTGGGATTGCTCAAGGTAGAGCACTTTTAGAGTGAACTCTAGCTATCGTTTGCAAATGAACAAGTGAAAACTCACAGATCATGCTGCTTAGAGAGACTACAAAAACATGATTTTGAAACAACCTGGTAGAACCTGAACTGTGATAGAAAGTTTAATGCTATCACCTCAGGCAACATACAGTCACACGCACTGAAGAATGAAAGTGGTAGGGAATACATATCAAGTCTAGAAAAGCTGCAGCAAGGCAAGGAGTTCCTATAGCATGTGATAGAAGAACCTCTCTCTTCTCTCACTTGCAATTTGTAGGGTTAATAAATCAGTGTCAGGAATTAAATATTATTTTATTAATTTAAATTAATTAAATTTTTTTTCTTGTCTCTTTCTTTTTTATTTTATTTTTATTGAGTTTATACTCTACTGAACAAAATGTTGTTTTAACAACAAAATGAAAGTTTTATTAAAACACTTGATTTTTTTTTTTTTTAATGATAACTGATATCTAATCCAAGTTGTGATCTAGATTCCCAAATCTAATTTTGAGGTCTTAGAAGCTTGTCAACACAATTCCCACTTCCTACTCTAGTAAATTTCTTGTCTGCTATGAGCCTTTATTCCACGGAAGAAGTCAAGCTTGTCAAGCCCACAGGATGCCTGCCTGCTGACGGGTACACAGAGAATTACAATAGGAAAACCTCAAGAAAGACATTAACTTTTGGTAGGTTGCACAGGCTGCTCCTTCCCCACTCTAGGCAAAACTGAGCCTGGTCTCTGAAGGAAAATTACTTTCCTTGGTAAGCAGAATGAAATAAATTATTACTTGCACCATGAAATTGGAATGAGTAGTGTCCAAGCAGGTAAAAGCTGCACTTCCACAGCAAAAAAATATCCTTTCTTAATTCGAGGCAAACTACTCTAACACATATATCGTTTCCTGTCCCTGTAGGTGAGATGCCCCTGATATTTCAGAATTACCAAAGTCACAGAGTTACTTCAGTAATGTAAGGCCTTCAAACAGATAATAACGACCAGTCTAAAGTAACTTCCAGACATGGTTGATGTCAGCCTTTATTCTTCTGGCAACCACTCCCTAAGCTACCCAGTCTTCATAGTCACTGCTGTGTTTAGCAGCATGTCTTGGACTATACTCTTCTTCCCTACTTTCAGCATAAATCAGACCTCTCTGTAAGGAGACTTGCAGTCAACACCACTCTCCTTGAATAGTTCGTACCTGATTTCAAGTGAAGTTGGATTAGCACACGTGTAGTAAACAAGATCAGCAGCTGATGGACTCCACAAGCTGGAATGAAACACCAAGTTTAAGGGGTTTAATTGTCATCACTGAGATCTGCTTAAAGAGCTTAGGACACTATAACATGTTCACAAACCCATTATCTGTGTAATAAGATGGGTGTTAGCTGTAGGGAATGATGTGGTGCATTGCTGCGCTGTACAGTTCATAGCTCTGGGATATGGAGTGTTCCACAGTGAATTAAAAGCAAAAAGGGCTTCATATGTCTTAAAGCTTTAACTGGCCTTCTGTTAAAGGAGATGATTAACTGGGTGTTCAATAACTAAGATCTCGCAGTGTTTAGTTTTGGAAACATTGATGAGTCAAATCAGGCAATGTTTGTAAGGGTTATAAAATGAGTAATTCTGAGTGTTTCATAAAGCAGTGACTTCAAAAAGGTGATTCCTTTTGCTTGTCTCTGATATAGAAAGGTCACAGATCCTTGTGAAACTTTCTGGTTTGTGTACTTACAGAAACTGCACACTAATAAGCACTTTGATATTTTCTGTCCCAGACTGAGTAAAACTGCTTGGAAAAATCAAGGACTGGGTGGGGAGGGCAATGTTGGGGTTTTTTCAATAACTTACTCTATTTTGGTAAATGTTACACATTCAGTACTTTTCCTCTTGCTGAGTTCCTTGGTGAAAGTAATTTGTAAATATCATGATACACTGAATATTTCTTCCAAACAAACAAACATAACATTTAGCTAATTACCAAGGACAGAAAACTGTAAAAACTGAAGTTTTGCAACACCTTTGTTTTTGTCTTGGTTTGAAA
>VXBT01001269.1:0-14746 GCA_013400235.1 Oriolus oriolus | reverse complement strand
CGGACACAGGGACACACGGGCACTGCGACACAGGGACACACAGGCACTGGGACGCAGGGACACACGGGCACAGGGACACAGGGACACACGGTCACAGGAACACACGTGCACAGGAGCACAGGGACACGCCGGCGGCCGGCAGGCCGCTCTCCAGGGTGCTGCAGGCGGAGGCTCCGAACTCTTAGGGCGGCTCCGTCCATTTCAGGGTTTGTTTTCTCACTTTCTCCGCATTAGAGACAGGGATATGAACCCTTGGGATTCAAGTCAAAGAGGGTCTGGTTTTCTATGGCCAACGTCAAGTAAAGGTTTTATGAGGCAGATAACCCACTCTGCACAGCTGTACACACTTTAGAGGGAATTTAACTCTTTGGCTTTTAAGAGCTTTTTGTCACAGCTGTAAAACATACCGTGTTATAAACAAAACCATATCCCTGCTTGTCCCCTCGTTAATGTTTTTAACTCCTGTATCACATAAATCGAGGCGACATACTTCCTTCTTGTTTTCTTTTTCCTGAAAGGCACTCTTCTGTCTGTACTCTGAAGTATGTCTGACAACCCAGAACACATGCTATACCGTGATTATCAGTCACTGTCTTCCCAAATCTGGACAATAAGTATTTGAGGGTGCAATAGATATATTTTGCAATTGTTCTGCAACTCTTTTTAGATCTGCCCGCCTGGTACACTACAATATTTGCAAGGAATAATTATTCCTACACAAAAAAAAAAAAAAAAAAAAAAAAAAAAAAAAAAAAAAAAAAAAAAAAAAAGAAAAAAAAAAAAAAACCAAAACCAAACCAAAAAACAAAAACCGAAAAAACCCCACCCCAAAACAACAAAAAAAACCAAACAAAAAATGCAGTGAAGATCTGCAGTTGGTAGGGGTTTATTGCTGGGATGATAACTGCGTGCATGCTTATATTAAAAAGTGCTCCAGCAGTTTTGCTGTGGCTAGCAGAATGCTCTTCCAGATACTGTTCTTATCCTTAAAAAAACTAGATCTGATTTTCCAGTTCACCACCTAGCTGCTCCACAAGAGAGAGGATCAGTCTGGCTCTTAGAATTACACCCTGAGCCTCATCTAAGCCTGTTGGGAATTTCCACTGCATCCATTTTCATCTGATTTGAATAATTCCCAGTATGTTGGGCTTTGAGACTCAAAGGGGACACAAAAAGAGTGTCATCATGCAGGGGAAATGAAAAAGAAAAGCTTGATGATTTTGTATTAACAGGGCAGTTTAATGTAGCTGGTGGATGAAAGCAACATCCCTCCTTGCCAGCTGTTCTGGAGGACTTTAGGGCTTGAACTGGGAAGAAGAAACCAAGATGTTCTTAGTTCTCTGGTGCTAGCAAGATCCAGGCTACCACATGTCAGTGTTTCACTGCCTCCCCTGGCAGATCTAACTGTGGTTTATAACACTCCTAGAAATGCACTGCCCTGGACATAGCTGAGGGATTACACGTCATTTTCTGTTAAAGGTTTGACCATCAGTTTATTTAACTCATTTAATTTCCTCCTGTATGTGTCTATTAGGAATTTATTTGCACAGACTCTGGCTTGCCTTTGTCTCAGTTTGGATTTGTTCCTTTCTTTCTTCTTGCTCTCTGTGTTCCACACTGTCAGGATGATTTGCAGTTGCATTGTCCCGCTCTCACCAGCATTTTCCCATCATCTCTCAGGCACCTGCCTCCCCCACACATTAAACTCAGCTATCCACTGCAAGGCTGGGGGTAAATGAATGTGGAATTTTAACAGCCTTTCACTATTTGCACTAAGAACCTCTTTGCCTGGTGTTTTCTTCCACAGAGAAATTAGGGCTTTGTCCTGCTCTCCCCAGTCCTGTTTGCCTAAAACGGCTGGCAAAACCTCACAAGGGAGAGGTACTCTCACTAAACATGACTCTCAGACCCACTTCTTTCCCCTGGGAGGTGACATGTCCGCCTCCAGCAGGCACCAGGGAGAGGACCACACCTCCGAAGGGAAGTCAAGCTTTTTGGTTAGCAGAGCTGGCTGTTCCCTGGGCTTGCTCTCTCAGTCCCCCAAGAAAGCTGTCTGCTGGCTGGGAAGCCAGTCACCTAAGCCATGGAGAACGTATTGGGAGGGAGCTGAGCAATCAGATCCCCGTCCCCTGGGTATCTGCACAACTAAAGGTGCACCCTCCCCGCTTCCCTCCTCCTAGGAAACTTAGCAAGTCGGAAACAGCAAGTGACTGCAGCTGGGCTATTTTCCTGGTCCATCCTTATCCATCCGGGGATAGAAAGAGGCTAACAGGAGGGAAGCTGTCATGTGGCCTGGCTCTAGGAGGACATGAGAGCCCCTGGGAACGAGAGGGAAGTCACAGTCTGCCCTTTTCTCATTCCCCTTCTAACACCAACCCCGTGGCAACGGGATGAAACAGGCATGGAAGGACGCCGAGAAGGGAGAAATAGGAGCCGTGAGGGCACGGGGACCACCTGCCCAGCCCCCTGGTAGCCTCCCTCACCCTTGAGGGAACCTTGATATTCTGCAGGTATCTCTGTGACCCGCAGGTGCAGATGAGAGCTGAATCGGAGAGGGAGTTCACCCCTGTGAATATCACAGAAAACTCCCCTTGGAAATGGCTCCCAGGGACACCCCTCCTCCCTCTCCGCCCAAGCTATAAATCCCAGGGGACAGGAGACTCATCCTGCCGGAGCAAACCCCAGCGAGGCAGCTCCATGCCAGGGGATGCAGCCGTTTGGGAGACGTGTAGCCAAAACCAGGGAGAGCCCCCAGCAAAGTCTCACTAGAGATGACTCGACATCTCTGGATACGGGTGAGGTTTCTTTTGGAAATAGCCTCGCTGAAAGTTGCCGTCTTTGCCTGCGCTCCCCGCTAGCGACTCCCGGTCCCTCTGCGGGAAGGGAAGTTCAGCATGAGCAAATACTCTCTTCCTCACGAGCTTTCCCTTCTTTTCTTCCAGGGAAGGGCTGAGTGCTTCGTTCTGTGGTTCTGCGAAGAATTTACAGCTATTTAACGCACTGTAAATGACTCGGCTCCGCCGCCCTCTCCTTTCTTGCACGAACCGGGGACGAGGGGGTTTGTGGCGGCAGGAGGTGGGGGGGATGTGTTTAAACGTTTTAAGCTCAGAAGAAGCAATTTTTCCCTCAGGAGGCGTGTCTAGCACGTAGAGCTGTAAAGGGGAGAGCCGGTAATGACGGATGCTCTGTCAAACTTAAAAGGCGCCGATTACCGCGGAGTCACCGGGTGCCATCAAGATGTATCTGCTGAGATTGATTGAGAGCCGGGCTCGGCGGGCTCAGGAAGGCAGCGCTGCTCACACGCGTGTCGGTGGGGGGAACCTCCGCTCTCCCCGGGCGGGCTGCAGACAAGGCACGGAGAAGGTGAGGGTCACACGCCAGGGCTTTTCAGGACCGGGCTTTTACTTCCATGGGAGATCACGGAGAGGGGGATGCTTGAGAGAAAGGGAGGTGCTCCCCGCTTGGCCGAGGTTGGCACGGCGGAGGATGTCCCTCCAGCGGTCCGTGACGACCACGCGGCGCTGAGCAGCGTGGCACTGGGGAGCCCCCTGCAGCTGGGTAGAGCCACCGCGGAGCTACCGCCTGCCTTCACTCCAGCCGTGCTGCTGGAAGCGATCCCCGGCCCCAGACCTCTGTCCTTCTTCTGCAGTGAAGGGAGGGAGGCTGGGGAGTCCCCAAGACTGTCATGTACTGCCGGGGTCATCCCAGGGCAGGGACGCCACCCACTCCCTGCTCCTCACTGTGGGAAGGGCTGACACGTGCTCGCAGTGACTGAACTCTAATTAAATCTCCAGAAATCAACGTGCACAATCAAACACTCGCTGGGAGGGAAAAAATAACAATAATGATAATAATAAGGGGAAGAAGAATCAGGCGTTGTCACTTTTGAGGCGGCTGATCATCCTGATTAATGAATGTTAAAGCGTGTTAAGTGCCAAGGTCTGAGAGACAACCCGTGGGAGGTGCAGGGGGCGGCCGGGGCTGAGGCTCTGTCTGGCAAAGGAAGGGGCACCCAGACTGTGGAGGTGGCTGTGCCCTGCCCTGGCACGTGAGGTGGAGCAGCCCCACGGGGCTGCAGTGTGCTCATGGCCATCATTCCAACCTCTCAGTACGAAATATCATCTGAGTTGCCTGCACAGATGTCTTCTGACTCTACTGTGAAGTCCAGACAAAATTTTCCATAAAGGCTGAGAAATCAAGGAGGGGAAGTCAGGTCCCAGCTGCCCTGATGCTCCCAAAGAGCTACAAGTAATCCAGCCCTTAAATCATGAGAAAGTGCTTTCAGGTAGAGAAGCACAGCCTTGTGTAACCCTGAAGTACAAGCACCTCCAAAATTCAGAGTTTCCCATCTCCAAATTAGCTGGTAGTAAGGAACATAAAAGATCATCTAGTTCCAACCCCACTGCCATGGGCAGGAACATCTTCCACTAGACCAGGTTGCTCAAAATCCCATCCAGCCTGGCCTTGAGCCCTTCCAGGCAGTAGTCCTACCCTGACAGCACATCACCCTCTTTGGGGTAAATCCACGCCTAAGACCCTTCCAGGAGCAGCAGCTACATGTGTGTGAGTCGTATAGACAGCTCTCTCCCTGGAGCAATCTAAGGCCAAGAAATACTTTCTCCAAAGCAAAAGGGGGTTTTGGAGTTGAGAGCGGGGGAGTGGTTGGGCTGTGGGTCCTTTGGCCCTTCAAGACAAGAGACGGGGCAGGGGAGGCAGTAGCCAAAAGCCAGTGTTGCCTTCATAAAGTCCACTTCTCTTTTCTGCACTTACCACTTCCCCCCTACTATTCTTTGGAAAATAGATGAGAAGGGTTCCGCTCTCCTGCTTCCCGCTCTGACAGCCCCTATCCCAAGGGGAAAAGCAACCTTCAGACTACAAATCAGTTCTGGTCCAAGAGAGAGGTGAATAAAAACAAAGAAAACCTAAAGATTTTTATATCTGGATTATATCCATAGGACTGGCAAGTTTCCTTAAGCAAAGTAAATACTTCTTAGCCTAGTGACTATTAGTTAGAGGAATGTTTTACACTGTATGGGAACTAACTCTTATTCTCAAAATGCACCTGTTTTCTCTAATTTGTTTGTCATTGTGCTAAGGAAGCCTCTTTCTAAGAAAATTTCAGAACAATAATCAGTTTAAAAAACTGAACTGGATTTAGTGTAACAACGTTTTTCCACAATGTGTGGAGCCTCCAATGACTGCAATAATCTAAAAGCAAGATCTCTCTCTCTCTTTCTCCTCCCATACATTGCTTTTGATTTACAGCTATCATGGAATTACAAAAAAGAAAAAATAACCAGAAATAAAGAGGAGAGTATTGCAGGGAAAGATGGGGAAGAGGTAACTGAAAAAAAAAACCAAAGTGATTCTGATGTGCAAATTGTAGATAAAGACTTCTGATGAGAAAGAGGGGAGTGCCTGATGAGGAAGAGGGGAGAGTGTGTTGAGAGATAACAAGAACCAGTAATTTCTATTCAGCAAAGCCACCAAATCAGAGAGCAGTGTGATCTTATTGGAGGAGAGCCTTCAACAGCAACTAATCCTGTCATATTGAAAGAAAATTGTAAATGTTCTCTGCAGAAATTGCCTTCCCATTGCAGCTAATCGAGCCCACTTCGCGCTCACACACATCACACACCCCCGCACAGCCCTCCGGGCAGGCAGCGAGCGGACCCACAGCCGCAGCACCCAGCAAGGACATCCACCCGAGGTGCTCACCTAGGCACCCCGCTTCCTTCGCTCGCCATCAGCCCAGCGAAGGCTGCAGCTTTCCTCATTTCCCCACGAGCCCTTGAGGAAGTATGAATTATTACCGGCTCACTCCCGAGTGAGTGGGAAAGCTTCACCTGCTTTTAATTACTCCAGTTTTGCCTAAACCTTTAAGCCAGGTTTGGTAGTTCTATTGCTCTAATTTTTTTTTTTTTTTTTTAAATCTCATCTTAGCTGAACTGAAGCAGAGACTCCCGAGGGTTAGAGCGACCGAGGGTGCGCGTGTATGTGTGTGTGCCTGTGAGTGTGGGAGGGCGAGAGGGAGCGAGAGACAAAAACTCCATCAGCCCGGACAATGCCACCTCTTGTTTAAAGCTTCCAACCTGTTATTCTTTCCCCCCGGTATCACGGTACCAAGTGATCTGTATTTCCCCCAGCCCAACCCCCCTCCCTCCTCGTGGAAGATATGGAAGAGGAAGATAAAGCTGCTGGCTGTGGGCGCTGACGGAGCGCAGCCCGCATGCCTCTGCCGCCACAGCCGGGGCCGCTCCGCAGCCACCGCTCCAGCGAGCCGCTTGCAGCGGGATGAGATGCAACTTCTGCTAATTGGATCACAGGTAGGAAAGCTTTGGTTTTTACTGACGTTTCCTCTCATTCTCTCTTTTTCCTTTTTCTTTCCATCTATTTTTTTGTTGGTTTTTTTTGTTGGTTTTTTTTTTTTTTCCGTCTTGGCTTTTCTTTCACGTCCTCTACCCTCCGCCCCTTCTTCGCCGCACCTAGGATTTCATCCGCTGCTGTCATAGGAAAGCTCCCGCCAAGGAAATAATGTCTAAGAAACGAGCTTTTGCTTCCTGGTAGAAGAAGCAGAGCAGACCATAGGGAAACTTTTGCTGATGGGTCACAGCTGTGCGGGCCGCCGGCGAAAGGCAGCGAGAGATTAGGCAAAGCGATTGCCTCCAGCACAGAGCCCTTCTCTGTCGAGTTTCAGTTGCGATATTAATCCCAGAACCGAGTCTAGCATGGTGTAGGGGGGAAGGAGAGACACAGTAACCTGATTTAGAGAAATCCTCACATTTTTCAAGCGCTATACACAAGCGGTTTTGTTATAAATGCTACATTCCGACGCAGGTTCATCTGCCGGGCTACTCTTCCCAAATCCGGCTGTGACACGTTTGTCGACGACTCCTGCAAAATGTCACCGGGAGCGGAGGCGTCCCCGGGGAGCGGAGCGTGGCCGCGGTGCGCGCTCGCTGCCGGGCAGGCAGGGACCGGGCGGACGGGATCCCTGCCCTGCCGGGACCACGAGGGATGCGGGGTATCAGGGGAGGGGGCTGCCGCTGTGCCGGCGCGGTCCGGTGCCCCTAGAACCCCCGCTCTGCCCGGGAGCAGCTCCGGTTCCCGCTGCTCAGCTCCCACGTCCTGCCTCGGGAAGGGGAGCGCGGCTCGAGGCGCCGCCGGAGGTGGGAAGGGTCTGGGGTTTCCCCGGCTCATTTCCGGCCCCGCTTCTCCGGATCCTTGCTCCTGGGGTTCGCTCCCCGGAGCAGGAAGCAGGGTGCTGCGGGAGAGGATGCTCCGGGACCGGGCCCGGCTCGCCCCTCTGCCCCGCTCCGGCTGAGACCCCGGCAGGGCTGTGTCGGTCCCGGCCGTGCCTCCGGGCTCCCTTTCCTTTCGCCCGTGCCGCCGCCGCGGGGTGCTTGTGGCCAGAAAGAGCGAGCTGATACTTTGAGAGGGAGCTCAGATCAAGCTGTGGGAGAAACCTTGCCTCCCAGAAACAGCCCTGGGGCATCGAGGTCCTAGTGCAGCCCCACAGGAAGGCCATATCGAGGGCTCTGAAGGGACAAAGTGCTTTCTGCTTACTCTCGGGATAAAGCCGATTCTGGCCGTCCCTCCAGCTGAGGCACTCTCTGGGATTTGCGCCTTCCCACCACTCTGTGCCCTGTGCCGTGCTTGGCGGCTGCCCCAGCACCAGGGTGATGGGGAAGGGCGGGCTGGGAACTCCTCTGCTCGTCCCCCTGCAAGGCAGCCGAGCCGGCGGGGCCTGGTGCCAGGTGCTCCTGGAGGATGGCTGTGCCCACTGCCAGCTCCAAGAAGAACTCATCCCCACTGGCCCATGGGTGAGTCCTTACCTCTTCGCTGGGTGAAGGACAAGGGAAGCTTCTTCCCACCCCTGTAAGATTGTTTATTCCTACCGTTTTCATTTGCTAAAGTCCCTTTTAGGGCAAGGAGAGGGCTTTTGTTCCAGCTGGAAATTCTTGCTGCAAATCTAGCCAGAATGACATCTATTCGCATTTTTATGTGTCAACCAGTGTGTTGGCACACACTGCCTTGTCCTTGTCCCTTAAGGAAGATATTCTCTTTGCAGAAGGGAAAAGGCAAGGACAAAACAAGAAGGTCTACCCTCTGCTTGACAGCCTGCTCTTACAGCTATTTGGGGGAAATACCAACTCCACAAACTATAAAAAACAATGAGGAAGGTTACTACAGGAGAGCAGAAGTATGCATGCTGTCTGCCTTTATGGCATTGCATCACTTGCAGTCACAGCCCCTGTCTGAATACACACCAGCTTTGATTGTGTGGTTTATGACACCAGCCGCTCTCAGTGACTCATCTATAAGCCTCTCTCAGCTACACGGAATGCACTTCCTCTTTCCTCTAGGATCTTTTTGAGTGTAAGTTTGGTTGAACTTCCCCTCAGCAGGACCCCTGGACTGTTCACTTTTGCACCAGGAGAGTGAGAAGTGCAGTAATCGTGCTGGTTTGTTGAGCACGTGCCCCACTGAGCTGCCCTCTCTGTTCCTTCCCTCAGCACTCTGTGATTTCTGTGTTGCAGTCCACTCGGGAACGAGACCCAGTACATGGGGAGGGGGGATCTAGGATGTCCCCAGCTTGCTTTGTATGGAGGGCAAATTTATAAAAAAGGAAAGGTCATGCTTTTCTCCCACCCAAACCCAAGATTTTGGGTAGTGTCCTCTACCCAAATGGT
Source organism: Oriolus oriolus (assembly GCA_013400235.1). Lineage (NCBI taxonomy): Eukaryota > Metazoa > Chordata > Aves > Passeriformes > Corvidae > Oriolus > Oriolus oriolus. Next base: position 6,053 of record VXBT01001269.1, on the reverse strand, counting down.
TGTAACTCTGCGTCTGGGCAGAGCTCAGGGAGATCTGGACCTTGTATGTTCAAGAATGTCCAGAGGAGAGGGAAGGGACAGCAGTCTAGCTGTGCTCTGCCATCGTCCAGGATGGAGACTGGGACATAGAAAGGGGGAAACTGAGGCCATCAGTTTAAAAGAGAATCTATGAACAAAGCTACTTTTTTTGTTTCCTCCTAAGTGTTCAGCCCAGTGCCCACTGTCACTTCGGTTGTCACCCCTGGGCTGAATCCCTGTGTGTGTGTCATGGTTCTCAGCTACTCAAAATGCTTGGCTCTTTCAGCCCATTGGGTGCCTCATTCAATAGTCCTTTGAAGACACCTACTATCAAATCCCTCACTGTTGTTAATATAATCCCGGGAGGTTACTGTCCCACTTCACTCCTGTAACCCACTCACCCATTCACCCAACTTTCCCTTCTCCACTAATATCATGACCTACATGCAAAAGACATATTTTCTGGCCCTGTTTCCATAGCAATGCAGCATGGGGAACTCAGACAAGCCAGTAGTAACGAAGCCAATTCCCTTTCTGTGAAATCAAGACCTCTTTGAAAGTTGAGTTCAGTTTAATGCAAAGTCGGGAGCCGCGTAGAGTTGGATTTCCAGCCCGAAGCCCAGATCTCCGCGCCCTCTAGTGCCAGAGGCAGGCGAGGAAGAGCACCCCCGGGCACGAGGAATGTGAGGTTCTGTAGCAAACTACAGCAAAGGGAGAGAAGCAAGTGGTATGAGAAAATGACATTCTTCCCAGTGTCTGTTTCCAGTCAGATCTTCCCTCTTCTAAATCCCAAGCTGAAAAAAAGGCAGATGGTGTTCAGCCGATTCTGGTTTGGTCACTCGGAGGTTATGGCTTGGGTGGGTTAAACTGTGGAGTAATAAGCAGGAAGATATTGCAGCTGGGAAGCCCAGACTATGTGTGGCCATTTATTGGGAAATTTTGGATCTCTCTGTCTTTGAGCTTCGCAGCTTGAAGTAACTCTCAGCTAATTCTGAGAGATTTGAAGGCACAGAAGAGGATTACTCACTTGTGAAACAGCTGCCCTGACCTTCTACTGGCTGTTTAGGTGGGTGGATGGGATAGACAACAGTAATCAGGCTAAGGAAAGCTGAAGGGGCTTAGATCCAGCGTATATGAGTGACAGGGATAACTTTTTCACAAATACTTGTAGCCTTAAATCTTAAAAAGCTTAAATTGTATGCTGGTATTTAACGTATGGTAGCATTAAATGGTGTGGTAGCATTTCAAGCCCTGTTAAACCCATCTTAGAGACTCCCATCTCAAAGAACCAGGCTGCAGAATGAACCAAGCACTGAGAACTCCTGTAGCTAAACGAGACTCCATGCACACCTCCTACCCATCTTTTCCAGTTCCTCTGTTTTGGCAAAGGTAGCTTTCAGTTTTGCCAGGGTCTCCACAGCTTTTCCTGTGTCAGAGCTGCCCAAAAAGATACAGTTCCCTACTTGCTTGTCCACATCCCACCAGCTGACTGCCAAACACCTGTGCCTAGCAGATTGCATTCCCTAGCTCTCCACATTAAATCGAGAAGGGATCCCTTGCTGACTTATCCCGCCACCTTCCTACACTTCCCTGATTGAAGTGGGCAGAATTAAAAGTTCAGACCACTTCTGAAGTTGAATTAAAGGGCTGCCTCCTTTTCCCATACACCCTTAGCTTGCTTCTATGTAAAAATGCGTTAGGCTGTGGAACTGCCTGTTGTTTTGGACTGCCTGTCCTACCTTTAAAGTTATATTGATACCTATGTCTAACATCATCTATTCCCCATAGAGAGGAATCCTCATATATCAGCAGGTCTTCCAAAGAATATCTCTCATATAACATAATTTGAAGTCCCAAGAGGACAGGACAGGGTGGAGAGAGTTTCACCTCCTTTCCATCAAGCACTTCCTAAAGAATGCTTGCCAGTGCCACTAAGATATGCAATGAGATTTCAGTGTCCACGTGCTTCATGCATTCATTTTTAAGGATATGATATGGATAAAGTGAAACAGACCACATTTAGGGCCAGCTGCTTTGCTCAGAGTTTTCTGCATGTTTTCTGTTTGACAAGATGATTCTCTGATTCCCGTCATTCCAGTATTTCTTTAGATTCCATGGGCTAGGTTCTGATCTTAAACACGTTCTTGCAAATCAGGGAAGCCTCCAGTGGTTTTAACTGCATCTGGTTTATTCTGGTGCAACTGAGCTCAGAATTTAACTTTCACAGAAACACAGTAAGTGTTGTAATTAGAATATGCCAGTGTTTTGACAACTGTTCATGGAACAGCTCTGTTTCATCAGACTCTGCTGAAAGGGAAATGCAATGTGATAATGGGCATTGGGAATAGCACGGGGCACCTCTCGCAGTGATGGCAATAAAGATCTCTGTGAGCAGCCACAACATAAACAGGCGAGAAATTCTGTAAATCAGCATCTCCCAGGGTTTCCCTCAAGCTCTTAGAAAAGCTCTGAGTAAACTGTGGGCATGTGTGGGTTTTCTTAGTTTTTTGGTTGCTTGTTTTTTGGGTTTGGTGTTTTGTTTTGTTTGGGGTTTTTGGCTTTTTTTGAGAGAGGTGTAATGAGACAAAAATATCTCTATAGATCCTTCTTTTGAATCGTTGTCAAAATTAGTGTTGGAAACCAAGGTGATAAAATAAACCTAGTAATTTAAAAGAATTCTCTTGCTTAGTGATTTCTCTGGCACAGGATTTCAGGTAGCTGGAATATATAAAGATCTCTTTACTTCTGTGCAGGTAGAATGATCTGCAAACACTGAAGATTACACCCTTCTCTTTTGTAAGCCATTCCACCATGTGAGAAACAAAAATTAGCAAAAACTGAACATGGGGAAAAATTAGGTTTCTGATATAGCCCATAGCATTTTCATAGATTCCTGAGAAATTTTTTCTCAGCTTTGCAATGAATTACTGATGCCTATTTTAAACTCATCTATCTCATGTTCAGTCAATTAGAAAGCAAAACAGTCATATATTGAAAATTATTCATAACTGTGTTAATGAGTAATGGCAACAAGCTTATTCTGCTATTATTTCTGAAGTCCTTTAATGCAAGCCAGTGACCAATTATTTATTCATGAAAATATTTGCACATTTCAAAAGTTTCATGAATGTTAGCATGAATAATTAACAGAATTTGTGTTATTTGTTCTCATTGCTCATTATTTTCCTATTCAAAAAGGCATCAGTCATCCACTTAAAGAGCATTAGAACATAATGATTACAGCATTGGATCAAACAGGTGTTTTGTCTCGTCCTGTAGAGTGCTTCTATCAATGTAGGTTACCAAAAAGGCAGGTGTAGGGAATGCTGCCCTAGATAACTGCACTGCCCTCAGGTAAAAGGTTTTTATCAGCTTGGGTTTCCTTACTACCCAGAGATCTTTTCCAAGTGACAAAAAAACCTACTCACCTCCCTCACCAAGTGGAAACCTCTAGCAATTTTAGACAAGCTGCAGATGTACTCATTGGCCAGATAAGCAACTAATCCAGTTCTGCCTCCCAGTAAGTTCAGTACCTTAGTGATAGCATGTAGGAGTGAATTAGGTGGGTTAATTAAATATTTTCTTTGGAAAATCATATTCCAGACAACTTTTGATCTATTTAAACTAGTTGTCTTTCAGTGTTATTGATACCTCTCTGTTACACAATACGAGAAGAACAGCCAGTTCATTGTGTAAGTGCCATTCATTTACTCAACCATGACAGAAGAAAAGAACAATAAAATGATTTCCATTTTCACACCTCTCACTCCTCCCATGCTAATTGAAGTTTCATTTTGTCTGTTTGGTTTGGGCTTTTCTTTGCTGACCACTGCTGTAATTGAGCAGGACTGGGTTGTTCACCGTAATGCCATACTGAGTGGCCACAGCTGGCTTAGAACCCAGAAAGGCTTCCAGATATTTCACTCCACCTGTGATTGTCCTGTATCAGCCAACATCAATTTCCATTAGCGATCCAAATGTTAGATTCACCCAACTTAATTAACATACTACGAAATACTTCAATCCTTACTCCCTTTTTCTAAGAGCAGTAATTTCAGTAAAGAAGTTCTAAGTTCTTGGACAACCCCACTGGTAATCTTTTACTGTGAAAAAGGACCATTCATGTGTAGTTTCTGTTTTTCTTAACCAGCTTCCAGCTTGTAACAATGATCCAACTATTCTATCACAAATCTGTCAAAGATTTTAAAACAATGTATAGAAATCTATATGTGTACACTTGTCAGATTGTTTCTCTTGGTCTTTTAGCTTGATGCTTCAAGGATATATGGGAGACAACATTTCTTTTGAAAAAGCTATGATTCTTTTATCCTCTCCTGTATGTAAATCTAGTTTTTGTTAGTTTCAATCAATTAAGGTGGAAGGGAAACAAGGCTTTTCAGTATATAATACCTAAGATAATTCCTGTGCCTGTCCTAAAGATAGGTATGCTTGTTGCTGCCCTCCTGTCCTTCTGTAGCATATCTGACTTCAGCAACAACTTGCGTATTTTTGCTATCAGCAGAGGCACTTCAATTTCAAATGCTTTCCAAACCCTTGCATATATAACCATGAGGTTCTTGTGATAGGCTGCTGTTCAGTTTATCAGTTTGTTCCAATGTTACCCCTTTCAGCGTTTAACGTTCTGACAGCTCATGTGCTTTCTTGTCTTGGAAAAAAGTAGGTCTAACATGGATATTGGCACAGCATCATTTGCAGAGAAGATTTAACCAAACAAATAATTCAGAACCTCTGCAAAGTCCTTTTCCTCATTAATTATTACAAGTAGTCCCTTGATGTGCAGCAGATCCCCATTGGTTCCCTCCTAAACTGGGTGAATTTAAGACCTTTCAGAAATGTCCTGCACTTCCCCCCACAAACTCTTGTCAGTTTGTGCATCCTTGGCCCTCTTCATTTACGACTGACATTTCATTTGTGTCATTTCATTATTTTAATTCCCTCCCTTAGCCATGGGCATCACTAGAGATGTAGTGTCATTTCCTCAAAGCTGGTTTCTTGGCTCAGACAACCTCTTGGACTTCAACATTTCACAATAACTATTTTCCTATCTTGCCTTCCAGTTTGCTTTCCGCATGACTTCACTGAACCAGAAACTGTTGAAATACCTGTTGCTTTGAATCTTTTCTTTCTTCTTTCTTTCTCTTTCATTCTTTGGAGTTTTTTTATTTTTAATTTATTTTATTTCTGCCTTCAGTAGTTTTTAAGCAGTTCACTAATTACAATCAGTCTTACCCTCACACTCTTAATGTAGTAATAAGTTCATTACTTTTCGGTGTTTTGACTGTATCATATCTTCAGCTATTTAGTTAAGAGCACCTACTCTTATGTTCTCCACTTATTCTATACATCACTTAGGAATTGATGGGGTTTTTTAATCTGTTTGTACCAGCTGACTTACCAGCATGGTAGGTGAACTCACTGATGGTTACCATTTTATTAGACTTGGACACCTCTTTGATCTCCCTCCATAATAACCCACTGAACATCCCAGACATTTCCTGGACTAAGGGTGCTAGTGCTTTGTGCATGCATCAGGGTTTAACTAGAGAAGGATATTTTTTCACTTAGCACACTGGACTGAGACCAAGTTGATCCCAGATAAGCTCCTGACCATGCCACCAACCTGCTCCCTGATTTTTGACACATTCCTATGGCCTGACACAAAACCTGCTGAGGTCAGAGACCAACTCTTATTACCTTGGGTAGGCATTGGCTTGGCATCCTGAGGCAGGTACAATAATTCTTCCTGGTCCCGTGACAGCATGGTAGGGATTTACTCCCCACAGATCGTCAGATAGTGAGGTTCAGCTGTGGTGCTGCTGAATGGAAAAAAGGAGAAGACAGACTCCCTCCACAGGGTTTTTCTTTGCACTGTGTTGTAAAATGGAGCCTTTAGGAGCTGCTTACTGGGAAAGGTTCTGTTCAGAAAAGGAGGATAAGATAAAGCATTTGGTATCCCTCAAATAAAAGGTGCTGAAGCTGCGTCTGCTCCAGAGCTTGGTGAGAAGTAAAAGAGA
>VXBT01001262.1:0-33502 GCA_013400235.1 Oriolus oriolus | reverse complement strand
TATCTAATTATTACCTATAACAGGGGGCAACCCCAGGGTTGGGCGTACCCCTCTCGGAGGAACGAGCCTGCTCTGAGAGGCAGCCACACGCGGGGAACTTCGTCCTCCTTACTACCCGGGGAAAGCTGGTGGCGGCCCCACGGTGTCGGGGGCAGCTGCCCCGGGTGGCCAGCGCCAGGGGCTGTCGCCAGGCTCGGCGGCGCGGGAAGCCGCGGGGAAGGGCCAGGAGGCGAGCGGTGCCTTCGGGGCAGCCAACCAGACTCCGGGCACGCTCCAGCGGAGGACGGCCGCAGGGGCGAAGAGGAGCGAGTTGAGCCGCCACCGCGCAGCGGGGCACCGGGCTCCGCTCTCAGTCAGCCACAGCCACCGCCCGTCCCCAAACCAGGGGCACCTCAGCCACCGCCCCAGGGCTTGTACGGGAAGAGGGGCTCGATGCAACGACCTCGACAGCACCACTGGGCGGCGGAAGAGCAGCGCCGTGGGGCGGGATGGCTCCTCCCCGCCACCACCGGAGGTGGGGCCGGGCAGTGCCGTGCCGGGCGGTGCCGTGCCGTGGAGCAGTGGCGGCATTTCTTTAGGGTCGCGGCTTCACGGGGAAGAGCTCGTCTCGTAGCAGTGGTGGAAGGACAGGTGGCCGGCCGGCCCGCCCGGAGATGACAGACACCCTGCTGCCCCGCGGCTGCCAGGCGGCGGAGCCGGCGGGGGACGGCTACTTTCGGAAGGTGGGAGGCTCGGTGGCTAGCCCGGGGCAGGTGGGCTGCCTGCACAGTGGGTTGTGTGCCCGGGGCAGCGGCCCCCGAGGGCGGTTCAGGGCTGGGGGTCCTCTCTCCGTCTCTCACGGTCTGCTTTCTCCCGGCGGAGCGTCGTGGGCTCCGTCCCATGGCAGCCCACGGGGGTGGCGCGCAGCCTTGGGGGGCGACGCGGCAGGGAGGCGAGATGGGGCCCTCGCTGTGACTGAGCGCGGCTGCGGGGGCTGCCCGGCCTGGACTCTGGCGAGGGGATACGCCTTGAGCTGGCGGGGGGACCCTGGCAGCCCTCCCCTGCTTCTGAGCTGGGCGTCACCCTGAAGGACAGGAGCGCTTGGAACTTCACTGAATGAGTCAAATTGCACTTGTCGGCCTTCTTTTTGCCGTCTTTATTTCCGGCCCCCGCTCTTCCCCACTTGCTACTCACTGCGTCTGCTCGCGTGGTCTCTAGTAAATTGCCTTACGTACCTGTAAGAAAGTTTACTGGAGTAAGGTAACGAAGTTAACAGATTCGTTAGGAAGTTCCTAATGAACACTTGCCCTAATTACTTTTCAGACTGACTGGGCGGCTTATGCCATAACCTGCACCTGAGTTCTTTCTTCACAACAGTAATTATAGTTAAGTATTGCCTGTAATGCAGCCCTGTGGGGTCCTGTGAACTTCACTGGAGGTAAAGGGCAGTTAAGTGCCGTTTTCAGAGAGCTTTGATTCAGCCTTCCATTGTTGTTTTTAAGTTCTCAGCACCTGTAACTTTTGTCCATAGATTTCAAGTCGGGGTGTAGGTACCCGGGGGTTTTGGTGTAGATTCTGGATCCAAAACCGTGAACTGTCTAGTCTATGGAGGGGAGAAGAAGCTGCATACATCAGATTGCTGCTGCTCGCCTTTGCACAAAAATAGCCCCATTACACACTTCCGCAACTACCTGGATGACAGGGTAGAGAGGCACATATGCTTTGCTTTGTTGCCCTCTTTTCAGGCTGTTTGATTTTTTTTTTGTCGTAGTATTTATGAAATCCATAAGCCTACAGGAGCCTGAACAACAACATTGCCATTTAGCAGAGGAACTCTTTCTAGCTGAAAAGAGCCAAGTTTTACCTGTGCTAGCCATGCTGCAAGGAATCACTACCACCTTGTAAATAACTAGACAGACTGAAACAAAACTTTGACCAAATCTTATCTGGCTTCTTCATTTGAGTAATCCTACTATAATATTTGGTGAGTAATTCACTTTTTTCTTAGTAGTCTTTAGCAGGTAATCATACAATGTGGCCAAGTTGTAATTTCTTAGTTTTCATAGCTATGTTTTCTACACTGTAGGAAGCTCATAGACTACCTTGAGGCATGTTAGTAAAAATGTTGACTTTTCATGAACTTAAGTTAAATAAATCAACTCTTCCACCTATTTGTTTTTACTGGTAAGGACTAACTGAAGTTCAGTAGCCAAGTTGTGCTTCAGGTCATAAGAGTAGTACATCTTCTACACTCAGAGCTGCTAAAGGACTGAGTTATTTAAATTAAGTTGTTGTATGTTACAGTTAAGGTCACTGAAACAGTATTAGATCAGTGTAAAGCCTATTGGACAGGAATGAAGTTTTTCTCATATATGAAAATACTGTAAGATCAATTTAATACCTAATCATGAGAATCTTTCCTGTTACTTACTGCTTTAAGTAATAAGTAATGAAGAAGTGGGAATCTAATAAAATCTGAATGAGCCAAGTGCTGCAGTGAAACATGCTTTCCTCTGTTCCCTCAGATCTTGGAAAGGTTTAACCAGCTCATAATTGTCTTTAATAAAGTTATGAACTTCAGATTAGGCTAAATGCTCAAAGCCTTCGGTCCCTAAAATTAAGCAGGAAACCAGTATACCTTGTTATACATTTGCTGAATGGTCTCAGAGGTCAGAGCTTTAATTCTGACTTAGAAGTTTCAGGTGAAGAGGGGAGGAAAAACAAAACACCGAAAAAACACACCGAAACAATCCCACTCCTGGAATCTTTAACAGGTACAAGCTGTGAACCCAAGGAGATACTTTAAATGCCTTCAAACACCTTGTGAATGGTATACTCAGTGATTTTATGTGACTGAAATTAGTGACAGAGCTTTTGGTGGGTGTCCGTGAGTCTTTCCCCCTTCCCCTCTGAGTTACCTTGGTATTGCTTTCCCCTTCCTTTTTAAATCACATTATTTGTTTTCCTGAAAGGATTTGAAGGTTGGTTTACCACTTTTGTTGATGCAGAATCACATCAATTTCCAAGGATAGTCCTTGTGGTTTTAGGTCAAAAGACATTTAATTGACACTTTTTATTCTGTAAGCTGTGGAGAGAGGTGAAAACACTTGCTTTGCATCATTCCTGCTCAAACATGGCTTCCAAGCACTATGTACATGGGGTTGCCTCCCATACTTTCTAAGAATATTGTGCACAATTAAATTTTATAATTGAGAAAAATTGAGCAATTCATACAGTATCCAATTGTTTTAGATTCTTGATATTTTCTTTTGATGAATGGATTACTGTGGGAAGTGTGCTCAAAGTCTCTAATTCTCTTTTACGTATTATGCTTTTTGAAGTTTTAAATGCAGCATACCAGAAAGCAGATCTCAGTATCCCCAAGATGCAGTATGTAAAACAACTTATTTACCTAATTTTTGTTTAGTGCCTTTTTTTTTATGTAGGGAGGGGGCCCCTAGAACTAGGACTGGCTAGAAATGGGGAAACAGATGCACAGTCGTGTTTCCTGCTTTGACTTCTGTTGTCACACTAAAAAGTGACTCTGCCATGTGAGTCTGAGGTGTGATGGGTGCCAGCAACTGAAGTCCACTTGCACCTTTTCTCAGATTTACCCTCCCCATTCCCTTCCAGTGATGTCACAGCTGCTCCGGAGGGACCTTTTCCTCTTTCCTTTACTCTGTCTTTTTCCGTTATCTCCTTTTTCCCCATGGCAAAGACCTATCATTTATATATGCAAAATTACATTTTTCCTTAAACCTGTAAGATGCTTTAAGCTGGCTCAATGCTTGCATGTCTTTTGTTGGTGTTTTTTCTTTTTTGATCATCTAATTTTAAGGAAATTACCTGTGCCACACAGAGTATGTATAACTCTGTCACTGTTGCCCCTATTCGCTTCCTCTTATATCTCCCCTCCAAAACAACCCTCTTTAGCTGTTTGATGAGCTGCAACCAAACTTGTGAGAAGAATTTTACTTTTAAAAGCAAAACGGACAGCAAAAAATATCCTTGCTGGTGTCCTGATGAGGGTATGGCAAAATAGAAGAAGTACCTTACTTTCCATCAAAAAGAAGATGGAGCTTCTGCATGGAACTTTTTAATTTCTGGGAAGATAATGTACCAGGAACTGGTTCTGCTACTGTTCTGTTTATCTTGGCTTAGTTCAGTGTACATTGCCAGGGCAAACTGTACCTGTTCTCCTGGATAGTGTGAGTCCTCTTGGACCGTCAGCCTCATATCTGGACCTACTCTGTATGGAGTTTCACATTCTCTCACGGTTACTGACAGCAGTCTGTGAATCAGCCATGCATATCCCACATATCCATCCAAATTTTGCCCCCAGTCTTTCTTCCCTATGAAAATAATGGCAAAACTAATGATAAGAGCAAAGAAAAATTTGTTTTAAAAGTTGAGCAAAGCATTTAGAGAGGAAGGATTTTTCAATGCACCAATAGTAATTAAAGCAGGTCTGTTGTCATGTGCTGCTTTGCTTACATGAGATGCTTCTCCCAACCATGGTTATTTTTTACACCTGCCATGGTTCTGTGATGTCTTCCTGGATTTTTTTAGTTACCTTAGAATTCTTGTGAGAAAAACAGCTTTCTTTTTCAAGCTCTTCTGCCCTTCTTTTCTTTTGTTCTTTTTTCTTTTTTTTTTTTTACAGCACACCACCCCACTTAACCAGTAAGCTTGTGCAGAGTAAATATCTCTGAGACACATCAACATACAGAACTCAGGATATTTATAATATAGTACTCATCCAATCACAGGATCCAGTGCTTGTGTGACGACCTATTAGTAGGGCTATGCCTACGTTATTTTTTATTGTTTGTTTGGGGCTGGTTTTTGTTGGGTTTTTTTTCTTGTTTGTTTTTTTTTGGTGGATAGCCAAGCGAGGAAGAGATATCTAGCAAATTCTTTCTACTCTGTTTTTCCCACCATGGCTTACTGCTTTGTCACACCTTACACTGGCCATAACTTTTCAAATTTCTCTCATCAGTCAGAAAGTTGCAATAAATGGTAAGAAAAAGCCATACTTAAATTTTCCAAGGTTACCATTTCTGCAGCTCTCTAGGTATTGGCTGACTCAACATGAAGCATCCCAGCTTTAATTTGGTTGTTCTGGATAGCAGTCCACTCTGCTACACAGAGGCAGAGCAGTAGGACAGCTAGCTTAATGAATCTTTAGATTCTGATCAGTTGAACAATGATGCATATTTTCTTTTCCCTTTCTTAAAGCTGTGCTTCCATATGTGAGGCTAGATACTTACCATATAGACCAAGCTGATTCAGAAAGAATGACTATATATTAGTCCCCTGTGTCAGGAAAGAAGGCTAAAAGCAGAAGCAAGCAGTTCCATAAATGAAGCACCAGACTGAAAATGATGATAGGTATGGTAACTAGCTCATTAATCAGCACTTCCCTAATTAGCTGTGTCCTTCCCCTGTTTTTGGGCTTTCTTCTGCAGGGCTTCCCCCCACCTGTTGTTAACGTGTCAGTTTACCAACATGCCACACCTGTCCTTCCACTGGGGTTTAGCTCATGGGGCTCTTTTTAAGTCATTAGTAGCCAGGCAACCATCAACATTATTATTGACACAGGAATATTCATTTGGCTATTTGTTCTCTTTCTACTTGTCTGGCAGGACAGAAACAACATAGCAATGATTCATAACCCTTGTCATCCTATATCCACTCATTATATACAAAGTCATAAAACCTAAAACAGAAAGTAGGCTTTCATGTGAAACTAAGAGTCATCTGAAACTTGGTTAGTCAAGAGACAGATGTCTCTGATGAAATATGAATGTTAATTTTGCTTAGTGAGTTCTGTGACAAGATGGAGTTCATGTAGGAAATGCATCTTTGGAGTTTAATACAATAATTAGTTCTCTAACTTTATATTAATCTTTGGGCCAGGCACTTAGAACTATAAAATACTTGTTCATGGCACAAGTAGACCAGGCTCTGGAAGACCAGATCTTGCCCACCTCTTTTTGTAAAACAAAAAAACAACACCACCAAAACCCTCAGGTAAAACTTGTGCTTCTGAAAGATCTGCAGTATCTAGCTAAATTTTCAAAATCGAACTAGTGGTAACATGCAAATAGAAACATTAATTATAGTACTGGAAGAAGGTAAGGAAATGACAATTTAGCAGGACTTGGGATCAGTTCTAGAAATACTGATGTGAAATACGCTGTGTGCTGCGATTGCTGTTGGAGCCAAAAGAAGTTGTGTGCATAAGTTCCATACGTACTTGTTATTTAAACATACGTGTTTAAATACCTGGAGGATATGGCCAGTTGTGTACACTGTTGGGCTTGACAAGCAGCACAAGCTTCACTGGCTGGAAAGGAATGTTTTCCTTTAAGTAAGGAGGCACACCCAGTTTCAACTCTGTGTCACCTTCAGACAGTGTGGCTCATCTTAAATGTTCAAACCACTACTTTGTAAATCATAGTTATGTTAATTTTGAATTCTTACTGCTATTATTCATTGCTTGGCAAACAGTCATGGTTTTTGTGTTCATCATGACTGGGTATCTGATGTGAGCCATGTAGAAATGCTGTTTGGGAAAGCAATCTTGTATATGGAGGAAGACGAAACTAAACACTGGCTTGGACCTATTTGCTAAATAACTTTAGTACACAGAATTTATGCTTCACGCAAGGGGGTATCTTTCCCAGATTGTGTATTTCTTGTGGGTTTTTTTCAGATATTGGTTATTTTTGCTGTCCTCTGTGACTGCTAAAAAAGCTGTTAGCAGGGAAACCTTCTAACTTTCCCAGCACTTCTGTGAGATTTCTCTCCTTCTCTCTTTTTTCCCAAGCAAAACTATTAGAAACAATTCTAGGAGTTTTTGTAAACTAATTAGTATCGTGCAGCTGTGTACTTTGTTTTGAATTTCTTAGGAGATATTTTAAGATGAATGTTTTGAGGAATTGACCAATGAATTTGGTAGGTAGCTAAGCTCGAGGTCGAGTTACCTCCTGCAGTTTTCTGTGAACATCAGAAGCAGAAGCAAGAAGCAAGAAGCAAGCTACATTCAGAGAGCCGTTCTGTATGTTAATAAATAGTTCATTTGCTTTGCCTTATTCACCCTGGACTCTGTGTCGTTGTTAATGAAACTCTGCGACAGTCCTCTACACAGACTTCTACCCATCAGTTTTATGGCAGCTTGATTATGATAAAGAGTTTAAGTCTGCAAATGAACACAAACTGTCTTGAGTGTCCTTATCCCCTGTGCAGGAGATGTAAAAAGCAACATTTTCCAAAAAGTGAAATGTTAACTCCTTACAGGCCTTGTGAAGTTAATGGGAGCCATATGCTTGCAACAGGTGAGCGTATCCTGAAAAGAGACTCCTCTATCCATAAGAAGCCTTTTGTCAAAATTGCTGCACTTGCAGGCACACTGGAGGTTGTACAGATACCTTGGTCTGTCCTCTTAGGGCCCAGGGCTGGTTTTCCTTCCTACAGAGATTAGTGCCTGGGGACCTGAAATGCAGGGAAACATCTCTTACGCTTTTTCTCTTTACAGAGAGTTTCAGATCACTGCAGTTTTGTACTCATTGTTCAAGTGGGAGCTTGAGCAAAAGTTCATTAAAATGAACAGATCACTTCTACGAGCTTCACGGGCTTGGGAATGAGGCAGTTGATCTTCCTGAAAAATTTCCCAGAAGTGAAGCTGTAAAGAAGTATTTGAACTATGTCATCAAACATGTTTGGCACACAGAAGGGGCAGGGAGTTCTGGGAGGAAGCTGCAGCTTTACAGAAAAAAATGAAGGGCAAGGCAAGGCTACATTTAAGAAGGATGCTTGAACTAATTGATCAAGAAAGAAATTGGAAGGAAATACCTGTGCATGAATATGGAGATGACAGGTCTGAGATGAGAATTAAATACTCAAAGTGAATGCAAGGGGAAGAGGAAGTAATTGGTGAGGTTCAAATGAAAAATGTAATGGATAGAGTGTAAGAAGATGAGGCTTTGAATAGCAGTGGTAGAAAAGACTGTACAACACAAAGTGAAGGAAAAGCAGAGTGGGAAAGAACAGGTGCAATCCAGAAAAAGAACCAGACTAAGAGCAGAAAGCAACTTGTGGCTACAAGACCATGTTGAGCACTGAAGTGTGCTTTGCTTATGTCTTTGTGTATAATTGTGTGTAAAGGAGCATAAAGTATTTGGTAGTTAAAGGACTACCTCTAATCTGAGATTAATGAATGAGTTTGCTACGTGTGTGTGTTCCCTCGACTAAAAATTTCATCTTCTGTGTGTCGAGCTTGCTGTGAAAGCTTTCGCAATGAAGAGAGCTGTGGGCTTGTGCTGTGAGTGGTATTTCAATGCAGTAATTCAGTGTGGTGTGTTTTTTCAAGTTAACGTGGCAAATGGTGCTTCTGAAGATGTTTGCAGAAGCTTCCTGTAATTTTACCCATTTATTACAAACTTTTCAAACTAGATACGTAAAATTAACAGTATTGGGTTATGTGCCTTCTCAGTTGAACTAGTTTAACTTGGTTTGATCAGCTCATTTCTCTGTTGTCAAGTCAACTTACTCTCACTTGACAGCAAAAATAAGCACTGAGTTTCAAGTACACAATTAGAATTTCATGTTCTATTTAAATACTTGCTTTTGTTTTGCTGATATGTCATTGCTTAACAAATAGAACATCGTTTGACAATAGAACATGAAATTGCTTGACCACTCATAATTAGAGCTTGTTGACAGACTTTTAAATGCTCTTATATCAAAATAATTTCTTTTCTAGTCAAAACTAAGAGGGAGAGGTCCAAAATAGTGCATAATTTAGTGGAGTAGTTGAAAGAAGGCTTAGAGAGGTCTGAGCCTCCTTTTGTAGCCTACAATCCAGTAGGACTCTGATAAGCTTTGTAATGATACCCAGTGAGGCCACTCAAAAGGACATTCTTCATTTAAGGGTAAGCCTTAAATCAGTGGTTTTATTTGCTTCAGAATTAGTATTAAGATTCAAAGGCATTTGATACCTTTCAAAAAAGGGGTGGCAGGGGCAAAGAATAAAAGTGGGAAGGGAAATTTCTAACATATTTTAAAAAGGTGTTAAAATTGTGTTTCCCTTAAACAAAGAAAAGACAATCAGGCAGTCCTATTCATCTATAGCAGTTTTAGCTTATGAGTGCTCACCAGAATACAGTGGCTCAGTCCTGCTCAAACACAGGTTTCAGTAGTTTGAGTCTTTTACTTGTGTAAGGTATGCACATATATGGGAGCATTCTTGTGAATTCCGGATTTCACACTTTACTTTTTAAGAGCCTAATTTGATAAGAGTCTGAAGGTATAGTCATCTTACCCTGTTAAGCTCTATTTTGGTAAATTCGAGATGTGAAGCGATGAACCTGGGGAAGGAGGGGTAGGAACTGTACTGGAGGTCTGAGCCACCAGAAGGAAAGATCAGAGATCCTTTGAAAAGTTCGTAAAGCTGAGAGCAGGTTTTTGAGCCCCAAACTTTGAGCACCAAAGTCTATTTTGGACAGAGTTGTATTTCAAGGCTGCATATATCCCAGTATGGAACTCTGATATTTTGCAAGCATTAAGCAGAACTTAATGGGAACTCAGCAGAACTCAACTTTTATGGGAGTTGCTGTCTTGCCAGATACTGTTTTCATAAAATCCTAGAAACTTAATAACACTATCAAATTTGATTGCAATTGCAAAATATCTTGAAGATATTTTTAGGGGGGAAGAGACTGGCTCACGTGTGTACTTAAAATTTAAAACAAATATTTCCTGTCTGCATTTTCATGTTAAAATGTACTGTGGTCATGGTCTCTTTTGGTTTTAATGAGCAAGTTTGAGACAAGAAATACTGTCATTGGTGTCAGATCATCATTGATGTCAATGTAGCTAATTTGTATTCATACAGAACCTATGCCATTAAAGTTCATTTCAATTCAGTGTTAGTCCCTCTTAAGTTTCTTCCAACAGCAACAAAAAACTGTTTTCCTAATTCTAGGGATGTAATCCTCTTGCCGAGACTGGACGAAGCAAACTTCAAAATCAAAGAGCTGTTCTAAACCAACAGATCTTAAGAGCAGTGAGAATGAGAGCTGGTGCTGAAAATCTTTTGAGGTATATGTCACGCTTTCCTAATTCCTTGCGCAAGCAACAGTTGTTTGATTTTCTTTTAATTTTGTAGAAGTCTCTTAGCTGTTGTATTTTCTCCTTTTTCCCCTAAATGTGCTGCATCTATTAAAGTAGAATGATTTGTGAATCTTGCTGAATTTTTTCAAGCTAGAGCTCTATAGTCATTACTTGCTCTGAAGTGCACTTTCAGCACTGATGTGTTGTAGTAAATGAGCTGAATGTTAGCCTTTCTTAGGCTGTACTCTTTGTTCAGCTTTATTGCTTGTGATAATGGCAAGTGAACCTTGCTGAATATTGTAATGAGTCCCTTTTACTCCTCAAATCAAATAAAGGTATTGCCACTATCCCACTTTTCCCAAGATCCTTTAGTTCTATGCTGCATAGTAGAAAGGACTGCCAGTTGTCTTCTTTATTCCTTGTAGTAGTATTGATACAGGAATAGCAGGGTAGCACACATGCAATTTGAGCTGGGTTACCACTGGTTGCAACCAAATTCTCCTATGGTTTGAGGTGACTGGAAGAGATTTTGCTCTTCATCTGTTACATTTTTTTGGATATGTTTTTGTATGTGGGTGCCCCGTAGGAATAGCTTTATGTTGACCCTGTCTTAAGGCTGTTACATCCCATGATTAACTGCTTGGCAAACAGTCTGTAGCTTTCCAATCTTACACAGAAGAACTGAAAATTATCCCACTTCTCACCTGCAGTTGTTTCCTGTAGTGTCTGTTTCTCTGCAACTGAAGCAACAATGGGTCTTCAAAAACAAAATCTAGTAAATATACTTAAAGAAGTGAAAATGCTTGGATAAGTTCAATTTTCTTAAACTTGCCATTAATCAATAGGTTGCTCATTGTCTGTTACCTGCTTTTATCTCCATTCTTGCAAGAGATGTGACAGGTTGAAAACTTCGGTAATTTTAGCCTCTGTGGCTGACTTTAAGTTTGCTTTGTTTTCTGGTAATTGACTTAAGGAGTAAGACTTGGAATTTTACTACCTTTTGTATAGTTAGCAAAATTATTATACCTACTTTTGAAATGGAATGCTTCATTTAGTTAATGTTTCTGCTTGTTTATTCAGGAGTGTTTTGGAAGGGCTAAAGAGATGAGTAATATCTAATATGAAAACTGGTAACATTTAACCTAAATAGCCTAAAGTTCAGTTTCTGATGCCAGTATTAATTGCTGAAATACTGAAGTTGCTATTTACAGGAGTGGGAAATAAATCTACTTAAAAGTAGAGGAATGGACTTATTTTTAAGATTTTAGAAATCGAAAATTAATTTACACTTCTTGAACTATTAAAACTTGCTCATTCTTTGAAAGAAGCAATTTTAAAAGTAACCTGACTACGAGACAGTTCACATGACTAGTTGTATTTAGAGTCTCCTAAGGAATACATAAACAAGCTTTATGCTTGCAGATTCTATTGGAATTTCATCAAGTTCTAAAAGAAACAAAACAATTGCTGTCCACAAGGAGTCTCCTGCAGTAGGACTTGAGAAAAAATCTGGAAATGCAGGTTTCTTTACTTTTGGCTGAAAGTAAGCACTAGGCTTGAAGCACATAGTGCAAAGACTTTTGTTCTTAGAATTTCTGAAAGTCACCCTCTCCTTTTCATTGTCTTCTGTTCTGAGAGTTCTGAGTTAAAATTACGTTCAGAGTAGAGTTATATGGATCTCGACAATATCACATTGTCCCTGTAGCTGTCTTTTGGCTGGTTGTCACTAAAAAGTATGTCTACAGTGTCAAAAACATGAAAAGGTAATCAAATTAACTCTAATTGACATGGATGTTTATAGCAATAGAGGCAATAGAGAAGTCAATCTGGATGGAACTTCAGGATTTCTGAAAAAGATATTGAATCCCTCCTGTGGAGGATGGTGAGCTAGACCAAACATGGACCCTTAATGTATCATAATTAAAGTGTTTCTAGCATCAAAACTTGCCCATTTATCTCTGTGGTGCTGCCTTTATCAAGGAAGATCCACTCCACCATATGTTTGTTTCCAGTTTGGCTTATGAAGGCAACAGATGTTAAAATTGCTTAATTTAAGCAATCCAAGGTATTCAATGAAGTACAGCATAGAAAATTCACAGACAGCTAATTTAGAATATGAAAAACAAACTTAGAATTTTAGTCTTGGAATAATTAGTTCTTCACCAAGGTGCTCCATAAAACTGGAGAACTGCTCCAAGTGGAGCCTAGATTTATGAGATGGCTGTTCATAAATATTTATGAAGGTGAATTTTGTCTTAAAATAAAGGTAAATGCAAAATGCTGCAAATTTAAGTTCATTATTGTCTTAAGATTCGGACTCTAGTATAAGGGTACAATACCTTAAGCATGGACACTTTTTATCTTAAACTCATACCTGTGGATTTATAGATACAGATGATTTAAGTAGCTTGAAAAGAGTAATATTCTAATAAAATTGTCAATATGGAGAATCAGGTTAGAA
Source organism: Oriolus oriolus (assembly GCA_013400235.1). Taxonomy (NCBI): domain Eukaryota; kingdom Metazoa; phylum Chordata; class Aves; order Passeriformes; family Corvidae; genus Oriolus; species Oriolus oriolus. The sequence continues at coordinate 20,946 of VXBT01001262.1, read as the reverse complement.
ATTGTGATATAAATATGCAAATACGTCATCACACAGAAATGCTCAGGGGGTGTAAAATACCAATATCCATTGTGCTAGCAGTTCAAAGTGTTGCCATTTAAATACATAAATGGCAAAGGAAACAAGCAAACAAAATCATATTTACATCCAACAAAATCAAATTATAGAGAAAATTGTGTTGTATTAATATATATTTCTTAATAAATTTATTTCTTTCTGTAATAAATTTTGGGAGAAAGTTATTTTCTTTTATTCTTAAGATCAGAAGTCTCAACAGATCTTTATTCAATTTATAAGGTGGAGAAGTATCTGTTGAAAAAGGTCTTCTGACTTCTCCCACCTCCACCCACCTATCTTCTTTGAGCAGGAAAAAAAAAATCACATGATCTGAAAATAGGATAATGATTCTGTATAAGTTGCTTTAGTTTCGTTGATTAATGTGTCTGAAAAAAGCTTGACCCTTAATCATACGTGGAAAATTTGGCATATAGAAAATCTTCTGTGGCTTCTGTGGCTGCATGCTATTACCTGGAAACTATCCCAGGCACTCTCTTAACAGAAAAACCTAATAAATTCTGAAACATGAGGTCTTGTATCATCTCTTAAGGAGATAAAAAGAAATCTTAAAAATGCTGAGAATGCTTGTACTGAAGGTTGAAGGGGGTCAACTAAGCTTATAGAAAACCTTTTCCTCAGCAATAAAAAATTGATGTCTCTGCAGAGCAACCACCAACAACAAAGTACGAGAGCAGGTACTACTGGAATTGAGTTTTGTAAACTCAGACCTGCAGATCTTAAAGGAAGAATTGGAAGGACTTAATATCTCAGTAGAAGTTTATCAAAATGCAGAGTAAGTATAAAGCTAAGTTATTCAGTTATTAAAAGATCTTCTGTTTACCCTTCAAAACAAAATTGTTTCTAGGTGAGTGTGAATGTTGGATGTGAATCATGTGAAAGAGCAGAGAGCTTGACATGAAGAGAACAGATTTGATGGTAGATTTTGTTGACTAAGGGTTAGTCTGCATATTTGTCCTTCTCTTGGGAAATGTATGTACCACTAATCCTTGGATATGAAGTTCCTTTGAAGAGAAGAGTATCGCGAGAATTGAAAGCTCTTGGGGCTATACTGCAAACACTTGGCACTTAGCAGAATTTCCAGTACTGGAATGGCTAATTGGCTCAGTGCATTCTGGAGTGAACAAACTTAGTGATAGAGTAATATTTCTTCTCAGACGTGGTGCATACAACAGTCCTCTCTTTAGCTGGAGAACAGAAACAATACTGATTTGATGTTCAGAGCAGACTAGGTAATCTTGAATGTGTGCCCTTCAGAAAAACACAAGTTCCTTGGCTAAAGCAGAGGAATTTTTAGTAGATGAAGTTGGAATTTCTCCAAGATATTTTTCTCCACTTTGAAGAGCACAGTAATTTTTAAATTGCAATGGATTATTCCTCAAAGGTAAAACTTCAAAGTTAAGGAGTATTCATTGTATGCATACTGAAGTGATTTCTGTATCAGTTATATGTCTTGTTGCTCCTAAAACAAAATATTTCCTATTTAATTAACAGCAGCTCAAGGTACAAATTGAAATGGTTCATGTGATGGGAGTATAATTTTGGGTCCCTCTTAGCACTGTTCTCAGTTAGGTGTTAAACTTCCAGATAGATTACAAGGAATTCTTAATGTAGAAGGATGAAGCACATTTCCAGAGAGGTAACTTCCAACTGAATGCTGACTTGATGCAAAATATCTATGTTGTAGTTTTCTCATACAGAAACTTGTGCTAAACTTCCTACCTTCCACCCCCATGGCAAACTTTGACAACTATTNAGATTTGGGGTTTTTGTGCAAGATTTTACTGGTCTTCATAGATGCATGTGAGCAGACAGCAGTTATGGCTGTGGAAATGAGAGCAGGGCTCCACAAGTACTATTTTTCTTCTAGCTAAGAATGTTAAAAATATTTGGATTCTCATTGAAGGCTAAGCAGTAGGTCAGGCCCCAAGGCAGGCAGAAGCTTTGAGGCTGGACAGCAGTATGCTTGTTATTATCTCCTGATCCTACTTTCCCACTCTATTTTGAATGGTGTTTTGCCTTTCTTATGCTTTTCATTCTAAGCTCTAAATGTTTCTAATGTTTCATTAGCTAAAATAATTCATTTACTCGTAACTGCTCTCCAGCCTTTAACAGCAAGTAGCTATTAATACTTGCTCTCTGACTATTGTGCATACAGTTGTCAACATGAGGTCACGCCCATGGTTTACTGGATTAACCTGTATTGTGTTAAAACAATCTGAAGGATTGGCCTTCCCAGTACTTGCACACATCTCAGTTGGACTGAGAAGTGTGATGCTATTTCTACTCAGTTCTGGAAATCCAGGATCACCTCCTTAGCTGTTCAATACTTCCATGACGTTGGCTGCATGGGTGTGACGCCTTAGCTGTGAAAAAAATTAAATTCACTTTCTTTAAATGAATGGTGCTGATACCTACAAGGACCGTGGGTGGTACTAGAATTTATTAAATCAGTAAGTTAGGATTTCCTTTCCATGTGTCTCACTTCCTTTTTGAGGAAGAAGTCTTGATATAATCTGTAGTAGAAGTGTTGAGGTTTCTTCTAAAAGCCGCATCAAAAATCAGATAATTTGCACTACTTGAAATGGTGTTTTGGCTTGGTATCCTGGAAGCCTTTTTCAAGCTAGGAGAGCCACTTTCTGGGTTATGAAGGACTCTTCCTCTGCTTAGGAAGCTGCATTCCTACTGCCACCCTCTCAAGATGGAATAAGAAAGCTGGTTTTGCTGATGAATGTGGGATTTTGTAGTTGGTAATGGAATGCTCTAAACAATGATTAGACAGTCAAAAAGTTGTTTTCAGGAAAAATTAAAATGTTACATAAACCTTTTAATTGCTTGATACTGATCTGTTAAATCTACACAACAAACTATGTATCTGGAAGCAATTCTGATCTTTTTTAAAGTCCGTTCTCATCCTTATTGCTCTTTGATATTCTAGAGGTTGACTTGTCTAGAGGTTAACACCTAGCATTGTCTAGAAACTAAGTAGTTCTTGGACTTTGTACTCCTAGACCTTTCACTGTGAAAGCCAGTATACTTTGGCTTTGCTTCTCCCTGTGTTACATACATAACTACTACATGTGAAACCATTGGTAGCATGTCAAATACTGATTATAACTACTGATACATACCATGGCTCTTACTGTGGCAGATCTCCTAGCAGCTGTGGAGCTAAATTACAGGGAGCCAGCCTTTGAGAGTCTCCTTTTCTTTGCCTGAAGGAAAAATAGGCTTAAATGAAAAAAAAGTGCAGGCAAGTAGCTTTTCACTCTTTTCTTGAGAAGTCACAGGCCATTAGGCAGATTTTCTTGTGCAGGAAGGAATTGCTACAACCAATATACTTTTCTCTTTACCCCCTCAGTGTACAAACTTGCTGTCATCAAATGAAACAAAAGTAATTACAACAGACAAGCAGGAAAAAAAATGGAATCTTATTGTGTTTTTTCCATAGAGAGACTTTCAGTATTCCCTTGGTACCTCTTGGCCTGAAGGAAACCAAAGATGTAGACTTTACACTCCCCCTCAAGGTAAACTTTACATACAAATTTCAGAATGAATAGTTAACAAAAATAACTTCAACCTCAGATTTGTGTAAAGAAACTGAAGTAATTTAGGTACAAATTACTTTTTGTTTTGCCCTAAAATCAAGATAATGACATGTTAAAAATCAACTACCAGTTATTTGGGTCATTGCTCCTATCTAATTAGGACAAGGAGTCTGAAAATGTTACAAGAAATTCCACTTTGGAGACGGAGTTAAACCAAAGAGAATAAAAATTCCTTCCATGGTTTTGTTTCTAATAAGAGTATTGATTACTAATATAAGTGTGAAAGGAAGTAGTAATAAAGGTTTTACTCAGCATAATGTAGTGATACACCAACTTGCACTAACCAAGATAGCTCAGCTGGGAAGCAGTGTTGCAGCATTAACACAGCCTTGTTTGTTGACTAATGTACTTTGCTGGCTATTTGAGCCATCTTTTGTATTTTCTGAACTAATGTGTATTGCGCAATGTAGATTTTTATCTTATGGTAAACCATCTTGTATCACTGTAGCATTTGTCTCTATTTTTACTTCTGTGGGTTAAATTCCATGGTCAGATCATGGTACCACTTCATGTCATTGCAACTTTGTTATTTTAAGTGGAATTGCCCTAGTATAACTTACAAGAATTTGGCAGTCTCTTTCTGTTAACAAGTTTTTATGGTCGCTTGACCCCCTTGTCATTTTAGATAACAGGGTTCATTTGTCCCTTTCAAAACCACTAAGTGTTGTTGTTTTAAAACCCACTGGAGCTGATGTAGCAGATGTTTGGTTCCTGTACATCACAGTGAAATTTCTTGTCTAAGATACCAAATCAAATTATTAATTCTACTGTCTTTTTGTAGTCTCATCGCTATATGTTACTGTACTATTGACTGGAAGGGAGTAGACACTATTCAAATCACAACTGAATCAATTTTGTACCGTTTGCAACTGCATAAAAAACAGTTTAGGCTAATTTTAGATATTCCAATTTTTAATCTTTTTTTCTCTTTCAGGACTTTATTCTGGAACATTATAGTGAAGACAGTTCTGAGTATGAAGATGAAATAGCAGATCTCATGGATCTGAGACAAGTAAGTTTCAAGTATGGTGTACTAAGAGGTCTTAATTACAGTTGTAAAAAACATTTGTATGGAATCAAAATATGACACTATTACTTAGGGCTTACTATACTCTTATTGACTTCATTTCTGAGACATGGTACATGAATGTCCACTGTCCAAAAGTTTTATAATCTGAGTAAAGAAAAAGTGAAGAAACAGATGAAGTTATGCAAAATGATTGAGCTATTGACACAAATTTGTAAATCTTGTTAATCCAAGGCTTGTCTTACCTACTATATTTTATTTCAAAGTATTTTAAATTTAGCAGGAAGAGTGTTGAAGTGGATTAATCTGATAAAATATTGTAGTAGAATGGTGGGTATTTCTAACTATTGTTTGTTTCCTGTATTATGCTAGAAACATAAGCCTTCTCTGCAGCTTTCATAAAACACCTACCATCTTTATTTAATTAACTTTGAGACTTGCCAAAGAGATTCTGTTTGCTTTTTTAAAGGTTATGTGCTACTTGTGTCTAGCTGAAAAACTTTTGGCATTAATCCATATGGCTTTAAGCTTACTATTCTGAGATTCCAATATGCAGAAGTCCAAAGGAAGCAGAGCTTTATCTTTGGGGTTACAGTATTCATCCTGTAACTCAACAGAATGCACTTAATTTTAATCGATTGTATTTCAAGGCCTGCCGCACTCCTAGCCGAGATGAAGCTGGCATTGAGATGTTGATAAGCTATTTCCTGCAACTTGGTTATGTAGAAAACAGATTTTTCCCACCCACCAGGCACATTGGAGTTTTATTTACATGGTGAGTGTGTAGTTCATATTTCTCTTAGGTCCTTTTTTTTTTTTTCCCCAGAACATTGGTTAATCATTAACTGTCTTTTGTTTAATCTGAAGCATGTCAGTGTGTGTCTCCTCCTGAATCCCTGCTGTGTGTGTTGTCAGGTTGGTTTTTTTTTTTGAGTTAAGAGTAAACCTGAATACAAAATACCCTTTTTATGCTTAGAGTGAAACCATTGGCTAGATCATGGTTTGGGCTACAGGTTAGCACAAGGGAGAAGGAGAGAAAATAATCTTAATTTTAGACAGCTACAGGTGCTTCTGAATTCTGAACCTTGGTGTACAAAATGAGGACAAGGAATGGGGTCAGACCTTAATTCCCCGCCTTCAATTTGTTAACACTACTTGGGCCAGAAGAAAGAAAGGAGAGACTTAATTTTTTATAAGGGAGTATTTACTACATCTGTGAGCAAAATTTGACTCTGAATTCAAAATTTTTATGATGAAAAAACCTGACTATCGTGTAGCCAAGAGGAACTATTAATAGTCATAGCTGCAAATACAAACTTTAAACACAAGTGGTAGAGGATCTGACCGTGCCAGTGTTTGATCTTTGGCAACATAGAAGTAGGAGAGCATAGCAGCACATATGGATACTTCCCTGGTATGCTCTTCACCTCTATGATGTTTTATAGTCACTTCTGAGTTAAATATAATGACCTTATGGAGACTGTAAAACCTGCTGAAAACTTTCTCAAATAAAGCTGTTCTCTGGCTTGCGTTAATTATGTGGGTTGTCCTTGCAGAGCATAATGGTGTTTCTGTTCACCTTCATTTTCACTGTAGCAGAACAGTTAAGAATTCCACTACTCATTCAGAAAACTAGAATAAAAATACTTGTTTTTCCAGTGGACTCTGCTAATCTTAACAGTTCTTCTAATTTTTGTTTCCCAAGGTATGATTGCTTCACAGGTGTCCCAGTGTGTCAGCAAAATCTGTTGCTTGAAAAAGCTAGTGTTTTATTCAACATTGGAGCTCTCTACACCCAAATTGGTACAAGATGCAATCGTCAGACCCAGGCTGGACTTGAAAATGCTGTTGATGCTTTTCAGAAAGCTGCAGGTACACATCTTAAAATACTGGAAAGGTCTTCATGCAAATGTTCCCAATCTCATACTGATGTTGTACAGATTTCTGCATTTCCTACTGAGCTCATTACATAAAAAAGGAGGAATAGGGACATTCAAGAAGCCTAGTGAAGAGCTCAGATGAAGCTTTAATTCAAAACCTGGAACTGCAGTCTGAACATACAGATAAGATAGTGAATACTGTGGTTAATGATTATTGAACTGCGGTTCAAAGGTCCACGTTACAGCATTAGCATTAACTGCTTCATTCCTTCTTTCACCAGCATAACTGCTTTTACCTCAGTGATAGCACACTGGTGTCAAGTCTGTACAAGAGACAGTTTACAGGTTTGATGAAAAACCTTTAAGCCTAGTTTTCCATAGGGGGGTCTTAAAAATTAGTCTTGCTTTTTTCTCTGGTGAAAGTTGCAATTCACTGGAAATTGACTACCTGTTTTCCATAGATTCCAAAGGGAAACAGGTTCAAAATAATCAATCTCTGTCCCAAGCAAGGAGAAATAGAAATTCTGATAAAGGGAATCCTATCCCTTGAACTAACATGTTACAAAATTTTTTGGGTTTTTTGGGGGCTTTTAAATAGATTTTCTTATTTGTTTTGTAGGTATCATCTGTGCTACACATTATACTTAAAGACATGTCCTTTGTAATTAATATGTACTGTAAGATTTATTTCTGCACTAAAAATCAGTGGCTATTGATCTGCACTGTATGAGTAGCACTATAAGCTAAAAACTGTGGAGCACAGAGTTGAATTTTCATAAATCCCCTCCTTTGAATACACAGCTATCAAAAATTTTATAGTATTTCATCATGCATATTTAAAATAAACTCTTTTTCAACCTTTGTATTTCATCTAAAAGAAAGTTCAGTAGTTGGGAAATTTCTCCATTTTACTGCTGCTCCTTCCATTTTGCAAATGAAAAAAAAATCACTGCTTTTCACTGCAACATGTTTGCAGAACAGAATTAATGCAAAACTGGAAAGGTGTTATTTGCTACCACAGTACCTTTGCAGGGCCCCAAAGCAACATGTGCAGGAAGGCATTTCATTGTATCTGTGCATGGTGCTGTAACACTTAATTATGTTGGCAGAGGCATGATATAGAGTCTGTGTTAACTGTTTCTCAGTGCTGAATGGAAGACGTTGCACAGAATTTATACTCAACATAAGCAGAAATATTTTGAAAACAAAAAACTGCATGATTTTTTCCTCCTATACTTTCATTTCCTTTAGGTAGGGCATTCCATCAGTACTTGGGATATGCTTGGTAAGTTTGAGATTAATTTTTTTAGTGCAAAAAGGTAGGCATGGCCACATTTGAAATTTGTGTAATGGCACGTTAAGAATTCAGATACGAGTGTAACACGAAAAATCAAAAATCACAGACACCGTTAGTAGGAAAATCCGGCACAACATGGCCAGAACTGAGTGTAGTGGCAAGAAGGAAGATTACAGAAGCTGGAATACTTAAAAGGCAGAGGTCTTACTGTTACACTTTTGCAGGATTGTCAGCATTAGCAAGCTAGTTGAACTCACTAAACCAGTCGGATGACATGCATACTGAAGGTTATGTTTCCAACCATGAAACAGTTACTTAGTATTGCACTACAGTTAGTGTTTGTTTTAAATTTGATATATAATAGAAATATTTTGGTGGAACCAAATGTCTAGAGAAGAATCTTATTTTTACCCTATTAAATATATTTATATATAAATAAAAATTATAGTTTACAGGCATGGAACAGAGCTTTCACTGGGACACACAATGCACTTAGCAGCATCTGAGAAGGAGATTAATTTTTAATTAAGTTTATATGTTTGTGTCTTTTCCTTCTATCCAGAGGGTCTGCTACCATCATCTCCTTATAGCTATGCAGATTCTTCTCTTTTTTGTCCCCTGTATAAGCCATAGCCTACCACTCCCACATATAAGTTACATTCAGTTCAGCAGAGTGTTATGGTCAGCCACAAGAACTTTTACAAGCAAATCCAAAGGCAGTGCCCTCAAAACTTGCAGTTTCTGTTGCTCCTCTGAAATGTAATTTTGAGAACTGTACTTGGGGATGGTTGCTGGCAGTGCAAAGCAAAACCTATAGGTCAATCTAACTTCTTATGTACTAAGAATCCCTTCAGATTGCTGTAGTGCAATACTAGAAGATATGCTTTCAATCCTAATTATAATGGTACATGCTAGAATTAAGGTCACTTGTTTCTCTTTGTAATGCTGACAAAACCATTTTGTAATTGCAGGAGTTCTAAGCTACTTAAAGGAGACCTTTACTCACACACCAAGTTATGATATGAGCCCAGCTATGCTGAATGTACTTGTAAAAATGATGCTTGCACAAGCTCGAGAGTGTGTTTTTGAGCAGATTGGCCTTTCTGGAATACGCAATGAGTTTTTCACACTAGTAAAAATGACACAGGAAGTTGCAAAGGTAAAATATGGGACTTTAATATGGGACTACCTACAGCTTTTAGTAATATTAATGGAATTTATTAATTTTAAATGTTAACAACCATTACTGAAAACCAAAAATAACAAGGGACAGCTTAAAAACTACAGTGAAAAGCACAACCCTTCAGAAGATTAAAATGTGAATAGATGAAATTTTAAATATTATTTTAGAGTTGTTACAATTTATTTAATTCATAATTCACAGAGTTTAACAGAAATATCCTGAAACTTCACAAACTTCACAAACACAAAGTTCACAAACTCAGGCAGTGAACTCGCTGAAGGTTTTTTACAAGCTATTTATGTTGGTCTTTCAAACAGTACAGTTTTCATCCCCAGAACTACATATAAAAGGCCAGGGTTGTTTGTGTGGTTCCCTCTTCAGTATTGAACACAACCTGTCTTGCTTCCCAGTTGCTGAAAGGGATGCAAACCTAAAAAGCTTAACCCAAAAGAATAAATTGTAACTGAGGGAAGGACCTTGACAAACAGAGTCAAATTGGTACCTGCAGAGCTGCCTTGGCACTTGCCAGAAAATGGGGAGATAGGCTTGCCCCAGAAGGTGGTGTTAATACTTGATTGAGTTATGTACCAAAAAATAGGTATGCCACGGAGATACTCATATGCTTTCTCAGTTATTTCAGAGTAGCAGATACGTAAGTAGTTCCATCCTAGAAAAACAGGCAAAGCCTTTCATAGCAACCCTGTAAAGCCACCCTGACATGTCTGTAGGATTGATCAGCTGCAGGGGAAAGATTTTTTATTCTGTCAGTCAGAGTAGTTTGATCCGTTAAAGCAGCATCCACTCTCGAAAAACTATTTTATTTCCTCTGAATAAAGGATAACATCCTAGTTTTAACTAGAGCACACAAACTTAAGGCTATGTATGACTCCACAGTTTCAAAGTGAAGCACAAACCTACTGTTTGAATATGCTTCACCCTTTTTTTCAACTGAATTAATGAGATATATTTGTCAATTAAGACCTGTTAATTATATGGTGTTTTTATTTAACTATGAAGCCATATAGATTGACTGACTTAGTCCATCTGTTCTTCTACAAAATTGATTTACCTTTCTTGTGAGGAAAAAATCAGAGATGACATTTCAAATTTTTTTCCAAACTTATTTCCAACCCATTGTAACCATATTTTTTCCCTTCTTTGATGTGATTGCACATGAAATTATCTTACTCAGGCTTATGAACTAAGCCTGAATATGATATCCCTTACTTGAGTAAGTTCTCATACTTCAATTATGTGCTTTATTTTAGGTGGGAGAGGTTTACATGCTGGTTAACACTGCAATGAATCAGGAACCAGTGAAAGAGAATATTCCCTATTCCTGGTCTAAGCTGGCACAAATAAAGTCAGACCATTACAAAGCTCTGGCGCATTATTTCATTGCCACCATTCTGTGTGACCATGAATGTAAGAATCATACTTCTTTATATGTTCATATAAATCAAAATAATAAACACACCAACAGCTATAATGTGGTCTGTGGATAAGTCTTGGAGACAAGAACTTTGGTGCTTTAATATATGTTAAATTGTGGTCATTTTCTCCACTCAAATATGAGGTCATGTTCTTTTTGTCTTTAGAGAAAAATGTGAAAGTTCAATAAACTAACTTTTACAGAAACAAAAGAAAAGTTATATCCATTATATGCTACTAAATAGTTCAGATTTTATCAATATATTCTAGCATGTAAGTATTACTTGCATATTGTAGATGATAAAACCAAAAACTTGAAATTCTTATTTATATATTTATACACACATACACATGTATGTAAGTATTTTACTGCATTGGGAGAGAATGTAGTAATAACTACACAACAATACACTTCAGGGAACAGGGGACCAAGAGATGTGTACAGTTAATGGTTTTTATCTCTTATTACAGTGCAGCCTGGTGATGACAAAGATCAGCAGGAGAAAGCCTTGTCCCAGGTGTACGACTACATGCCTGAAGGGCTGATGGTTCTTGCTGTTTTAAAGGACAAAGTTCAGAGAAAACAATTAGGTAACTGCCAGTTTCACACAGCTACTAGCTACAATTTGAAAATTACCTTATATTTATTGTCTGTGGATGACAACCAATGGTTTCTAATGTTTTCAGGGAAAGCACATTTACGCAAAGCCATTGTTTACCATGAAGAAGCTCTAAGAGTCTGTGGGCTATGCAAAAAGCTTCGGAACATTGAGGTTCTTCAGGAGGTTCTGACAGCTGCACATAAGCGTTCACTTCTCAAATATGCTCAGCAAGAGACAGAAGATGACTTTCTAAGTCTAATCCAGGCTCCAGATATACTCCGTAAGTGTACACAGCCAGAAATAAAGGATATCTAACCATACATGAATATACTTTCATGGAGATATGCCTTTAATTTATATATATGAATACGTATATAATATGATTCCATACACGACATAAATAATGCGTAAGTATATACTGTACATTTGTAGAGTTCAGATTCCTTACATGTTTCCTCAATCACAGATCAATATATTTTGATGAATATATTTTGTTAGAACTGTTTTACAGTGTTTCTGTCTTTAGCAACATTGTTTTTTGGGGTAGATAACAATGGTGGTTAGTTAGAATCCAGCTTTTTTTGGTGACTATCTTGTGACCTAGAAAAAATGGGAAACTTTAAAAGTTAAAATTATATGGGGGAAAACTATAGTAACTGTTTCTTGAGCCCAACTCTTGTAGTAGTCTGAGTTGTTAACTCAATTTGACTGCTATTTTTTTTTCTACTTTAGTTCACCTCATACAACTTTTTCCTGTTTGGAAGCAGTAGGAAATTATCAGTGCTGGTTTTAAAAACTTCTCAAAGGAAAAATAAAGATGCGAATAGCATAGTTTTGTTCAGATGGATTTTTTAAAAGTTTTCTGTATTGATACTGTGAGCTCTGAAAATATTTTTAAGGCAGTTCTGATATCTGTCTGACAAATTCCCACAAAAACTAATTTTTCCACAGCCTAGGAAGAATTTAGGACAAATTCCTATCTAGCTTGGAATGCAAGAAAAATAATTTTTTATGTCTTTTAACTAATACTTAAAAGAAAATTAATTTTGTTTTCTTTTTGTTTTAGCTAAAACAGAACATAAACTAGAAACAATTGCTCCTCAGTTTTCCAAGGTGAAAGTTAAAGACTTCTTTCACAAGCTGGTACGTAACATACTAATGCTGACCAACCTCTGCCATTTTGATAGCAACTATAAATTCACTCTAACATGAGGGAAGGGACACAAGTATTATAGCCTGAAAAAATGATCCTGTAATAACTGGGTTTTTTTCAGAAGTTATTGGAGACATCACTCCTAGCTTTAGAGGTATAAGGCAATTTGAGAGTAGCAAGGAATTAAAAGTGCTATTTTTATATGGCTTGCAGAGCATTCAGTCTTGAAAACTTGCATAGAAGTCCCGTGAAGTCTCAATAGATAATTGCACACAACTTAAAGGGGGCAGAAGTACGTAGTATGTGGAGACAGGCATGGAGAACATGTGACTTGCATGTGACAGAGCCCGTCTTTCAGGTGTCTCTGTATGTGTGAGTGAGCAAAAGGAACTGGGAGTTATGGTTAGGATCAGAATATGCAATTTTTCATGAATTAGTGTATCTCCTCTGCAATGGAGTAAATACAGGACCTTAGAGCCTATGCAGCCAGAAGATTCTGCACACCATAATAGAGATCCTGGAACAACTTGGCAGTTGCCTTTATCCCACTCTTTTGAAGTATCAACTGAACAGTCAAGAAACAGGATTTAGCACTTCAGGGGAATTAGCTGGAAGTCAACCTGAGTAAAATCTACACTAGATGAGCTTAAAGCATTATAACTTACAAAACCAGAAATGCTTACTTACAAGTGACAGTAAACCATAATATGCCTGCTCTTGCATTACCTCCAGGGCCCACTGACGGTGTTCTCAGCCAAGCAGAGATGGACAGCTCCACGTACCATTCACCTTTACCATGAAGCAGGAGAGCTTGGATTCAGTCTAAAAGGAGGTTCGCCAGTACAGGTTTATTGTCTTGATCCAGTCTGTTCTGCAGCAGTAAGTACATTGGTGTGATATCAACAATTTCTCTGCAGACTCTAGCATTAAAATGTACCTTTAGCTTGTTCATACTCGTGTATGGAGTGTTTATTGAATTCTATATGTTAGCATAGTCAACTCATACAATCCGAATGCATTTTCAGTGCTATATACACTGTAGATTGTTAAAGTACCCATATCCTTGACATCCCATGAAACAGAGTTGATCTCTTTCTCTGTTCATTCTTAATCATTAAAAAGTCACAAATAATAAAAGCAAATGTTACTTCCTGTCTTATTCAGGAAGTTAGAAGGGATAAATGATTTAAAAAGTAGCAACAAGAATAAGGATCAGGAAGGGAATGCAAGATGTAGTGTCTGCCTAAGGAAAGAGGGGCAAGAACATTTTATTGGCTTGTAATGTTCTTTCAGGGAAAATCCAAAGGGATAAAGCAGCATGCAGTGATGAACAGTTTAGCTATAGAAAAGGCAAAAGTAACCACAGAAGTACAAATAAAAATAATGAAGAAAAAGAAGTAAAACACTGCAGAAAATGTCTTCTGGGGGCCAACAGCATAGCAAAACCCAGGGTTCATTTACTTAAGGAGAAAAGTGAAAAGAACATAAAAACAGCCAACAGTTGAGTATACCAGAATCACATCAATGGTAACTCGAGGTAATCTGTGTACTTGAGAAAGTTGCACGTGTGTAGCTAGAGAATGGGTTTGTCGCATCTAAGAGTGAAATGCCTTTGGGGCAGATACTGTATGATGACAAAAACATTTTATGTTTTCTAATAACATTTTACGTAATATTTATAGCATTTTATGTATTTATAATTCCAGATAATAACTTTTGCCCAATTTTTTGACAGTCAGCGGGCCTAAAAGAAGGTGACTACATTGTTTCAGTTGGTGGCATGGATTGCAAGTGGCTTGGTGTGAATGAAGTCCTGGAAAAATTGAAAAGTGTGGGAAAGCAGCCAATGGAGCTTGACGTTATCAGTTGCCAGGATACAGCGGCATCTTTGGTATGTAATGAGGCAAATATGTTTTGCAGATTTGATATGTGAGAGTTTTTTCACTTGCCTGCCTTCAGTTCCTGATTAATATTTACTTCCACATAGTCAGATATCCCACTCAACCTGTGAATATATAAAGCCTTCAGACATGTGTTCAGTTTTAAACCATCTGTTCAAACCATTGCAACCTAGCAAGCTAAAGTAGTCTGTCTGCATAAGAATGGTTGGGTGGTGGGCTTTTTTGTAGTGGAGCTACTTAGATTAATTGCATGATAAATTTCAGGACATGGTTTATTTCCCCTAACTTGTCCCAGAGGATGAAGGCATTACCCTGTTTAGCATTGAAAAAAACACAATGAAACAATAATGGAATGAAATAGAACATCCAAGACCACATGTTTATTTTCTGTGCGCTGTTACTCTAAATGATCTGTGACTTTTGTATTAGATTATGGATTAATTAAAATAATTAATTAATTATTTTTTTATTTTGGTGGACTTTTAACTGTCTAGTCAGTTACTACTGTAGAAGCTGTAGACTAAGGGAAAGTCATCACGAGATTAAAAAATATTAAGTTCTAAATAACTTACTAGTTGTGTGAAAGAACCTGTAGCTCAGCTAAATCCACTCCTTCATGCTTTTGACATTCTCTGGCAAGCTTAGACACTCAAGCAGTGTTGCCTTAGAAGCTGTTAAGGTGCCCTTACTGCTGTTAGGTTTTCTTGTTTTGTTTAAATTGATTTTCCTTATTGAAAATAAGGAATTACACATCTGCCATTCCAAGTTGCAACTGGAAAGGAAAGGCTAGAATATAATCAAATTGCTTCAGGGCAAAGCTAAGATAAGACAGAGAAGGCTGTGCCTTTCAGGTATCCCAAGAGAAGGTCACACAGGAGCTCTTACAGCTGTGATCAACATAGAACCTGTCCAAAGACAGCAAAAGGACTCCCCTTCAGATTTGTGCAAGAACTACATACTTGGGCTTTGTAGGGAGGTTAGTGTGTATATTAAATAGTTATGCTAGAAGCCAGTAAATGTTTAACAATCCATGAAAAGATTCACAAGTTCCTTTATGCTTTGCAGAGTATACCCTTGAGTCTACATGTGCAAAATACCAGGATCTCTGAAGGGCCTTGTGCTCAGTAATGTCATTAGCACAGAAAGCTTGCTGCAGTCTACCCTGGAAAACTATTTGCCCAGTAACCTTTTGTTATTGTCAAAATTTTGACCCATTTTAGATGACTGATTCTTACAATGCTTCTCTTTTTCCTACAGCATAGCAAGAGTGCAACTTACTCTATGGGAATGCAGAAGACATACTCCTTAATCTGTTTAGCCATGGACGAGGATAAAATTGATCAGACCAAGAAAGCCCCACTAAAACTCCCTTTTCTAAGCTGGGGAACTAAAAACAGACAGAAAGCTGCAAGTACACTCTGCCTTCCTTCAGTTGTGGCTGGAAGTTCTCAGATTAAGAAGAAGCTTTCTCCCTTCACACTTTTGAATACAGAAAGTTCATTATACTGAATCTTTCAGAAGGATCTGTTAATGTGACTTTTGTTTAAAATGTATATAAAATATTATCAATTTTATCTTCATATGCATATGTATAAACTCAGGCAAATACTGTTGACTTCATTTGCTGTACATTGAGCCACTTAAGAAGGTCAGAAGCTGGCAGAAACTATAAGACTTAAGTATTTGAAGGTTAGAATGAAGTGGTTTGGGAGGTATGCAATTAACTAGATGTAGATTATAGAATTGCTTATATGACGACTGGACTCCTTTGGAATTTGAAAATACAGTTACGACTGATTTTTATGACTATGCTAGATGGGAGTTATTTATTACAAACTTGATGCTTAATGCAAAACAGTAGAGGACACACTAAAGAATGATTTTGCTCTTAAAGTTTAGAGTCAATAGTAAATCACTTAACACTACTTTAAAGAATTATCTTAACAAACCATAGGTGAGAGGGAATCATGTTATGCCAAGAAACTAATCTTGTGCCAAGGGGTGATGTCATAGAGTTGTGTTTTTATGCAGAGATGCTTCCTCAGAGTACTAGGTGTAGTCTGCTGAATAAGTAATTTAATTTTGGAGGAGAATTAGAAGGCTTAAAATTTAAAAGATCTTTTGAACTCCAAAAGGCTTTTACTTTGTTCTTTTTCTGACTTAGGTTACATTTTAAATGCCTGCTGATTCAATTGTTAAAAACAGGCTTTATTCCAAACATTATTTAACCAACTTACCTTAAGACTTGTATCTCGCTAGTCTTGACAAAATGGATAGCTGTGAAACAAATCTCAAAATGGACATATAATAATATATTGATTCAAGGGCACATAAATTGCAGTCATGCTTTAAAATATGAAAAAAGTGCTTGTGCTAAGTGGCAGAATATTTATTTACTATCACATCAAGCAAAAAAAAAAATAATCCTTCTACCCATGGAAAAATTCATGAGCAAGCTATATCTATAGTAGGGAGGGGGACAAAAAATAACTAGTGAGCATTTCTTTGAGATTCTTCTATTTCCTGAAATGAATTGAAAATTTATAACACTGGAGTGTTAGTTAACATTGCCATCTACAGAGTAGATAGATACTTAAAATTTAAACGAAAATTTGCATCTTGGTGTAAACTTTCAAGTTGTCATTTATTTTTAGTTTCTTATGTAGTGAGTGTAAATATCTTGATGACCCTTATTTAAGAATAAAAATCCGATGCTGCCATTTAGTAGTAGCTTTTTGATTCTGCTGCAGGTTGGAGGATAAAGTGTAATTTACAGGTTTTTGCTATTTTGCTATGTTGCCATACCTCGTGTGGGTTTCTGTAATGTTGCTTATGCAGTCTAAGAAACTTCAAAGAAAAGTTCCTGTATTGTGCAATATAAATTAAGAGTTTAAAACCAACTTCCTTACAAAGAGTGTAAACATATTTCTAGTTTCCCTATAAAGGTTACATAAAGAAATAACTTGTAAATTACTTGTGACTTGCCTATCCTTAGTAGTTACTTTTTCGGTGTATTGGTAGTAGTGCTTCTTTTACACACACAAGCAGCAGCAGTTGGATACTGATCTGCACACCCCTGCCATACAGTATTCCACACAGATAAGACTGACTTCACATGTGTGCTGAAATTGCTGTCCAAGTAACAAAACCTTCAGCAAAGTCACACTAATCACCCTTCCAGCTCTTCACTTCTCTTAACTAACTACGATAGTCTTCCTGGATATACTTTGCTTCTTAGCTCCTGATGAACCATCTTTCCCTTCCCATCATCACACTCACTTGTCCTTGAGGAAAGCTTGGCTTTTTAAATTTAAAACACACCCCTCAATTTAAGTAAAAATTTGGACCTCTCAGGTGCCATACAAATACTCTTAGTTTTCTGTCAGCTAACTAAAGACTCATTCTACACTGAGTGGTAGCCAACAGCTAACTTAACTTGCAGTGAAATGAGTGTGTGCCTTATGTTCTTGCTCAGACCACAGAAATTTTTGTAACAAGCATCTACTCACAAGGATGTGTATAAGGTTGCTGTAAAGCCCTAAAAAGAAAGGTTAGCAATAGATGAGTAGTTCAGCCTCTAACCCCTTTAATACTAATTGTTACTACTTTAACTGAACTCTATTTAATGCACTGAGCAAATGGCCATTTGTCATAGGAAAAAGGTGTTTGTCTTGCAACATAATAGCCATATGCCTTTAGATGTGAAATCCACTCTTCATAGCAAACTGACAAAATTTGAGAGAAGAGGGAATAAAATCTAAGCAAACCCATGTAAAAAGAAGCTTAAGTACTCCCTAGCTGCCTGAAAAAAAAGTATCTTTTTCTGTACTTTTGGAAATTCTGATGTTTATTATTCACTAAATGAATAATTATGTCTAAGTTACAGACAAATTTTCATCCCAAGTACAGAATCAGTATAAATAACAGGTCTATCTGCTGTCCATGCTCACTTTACAGAAGTGTCAAGGCTCCCACAAAAGGAGCCTTGGAAATCCTACTCAGCTGCCTTCCTGCTGTGATCCAAACTCCCAAGTCATATGAAAGACATTTTTCACACACTTCCTCAAGCAAAAAGGCAAATTTACCCTTAGAAAATTTTTTTAGAAATAGGAAGATGTCAGGTAAACCAATCCTCTTTACAAATGAATTTTCAAAATATTAATACTGGAAGAGTAGTATGAATTATGAATTTTGTTCAAAGCTTCCCATATTATTTTCTTTATAGTGTATATTGTAGTGTAATTGATAGTATAATTAACATATATTAATATATCAAAATATTTTGCAATTTATTATTAGTATCCCAACCTATATTGAAAAGGACAGCATGAATTAACAAAGATTTTGGATATCAGACACACTGGAATAAATTTGATAACACCCTGTGAACTGGAGGCGTAACCAGAGAAATAAGTTAGTGTAAAGTCAAACGTGTATTCCAAAGGACTTTCCAAAGGAACTCCAAAAAGTTGTAAATCAAAGATGTTACTATGAAGCAGTATATGCTAGCTTGTTTAAAACATGTAACATATTTCCAGTTGCTGAGAATTTACTAGGCACGTATTCATATGGTGTTTTCTTCTGGAAGACCAAAGTAAGCAAGCATATTGCTCTTCCAGTTTTCAACATCAGTGCTGAAAAAGACAGCTTTCTTGGGGTTTTTGTTCCAGATAGATGCAAAATACTTTACAGCCTTCTTTCTAAGGCAATTGTCACAGCTTTATATGAACAGAGCAGATGTAAAACAGAAGCATCAGAGTCTAAATAATTAGTCAACATCCACCAGTTTCTGCTAGCCATGATTATGGAAATTAGCATAATATGTGATTATTAAAACCAAAATGTTATGATGCAGAAGAAAAAAATCCAAGTCTTTGTTTTGCAAAATACCACCGCACATGCACATCAGGAACGTAAAAAAGTATAAATTTGTCGTGCTACTGTTTGTCCAACTACTTCCTCAAGCTCATTGATGGATGCGTTACAAAGCCGATGGATGCTTCCAAACTGTTGCAGTAAAAGCAGAGCTTTTGTTTTCCCAACTCCGGGTATCTGTTGCACTGTCTGGAGCATTGCTGGTTCTGCCAGCTGAGCACGCTGCTTGCAAAGGAAGGGGTTGGCGCTGCGATCCCTGCTCTGCTCCCGCACCTGGAGCCAAAGAAGAGCTGTCAGCGACACCCAGTGCCTCTGCAAGAGCTCTCGTTCCAGGGTTTAAAATTGTTTAATCTCAAAACAGTTCAATGCAATCACTAGGAAGTTTTGAAAACAAGCTCCCTCCTTAGGTGTGCTCCCTTATTGGATGCAGTTCGACAGAATCTTACTAGGAAACAAACTATTTCATAATAGCAACAACAAATGAAAACAATTATTTTTGTCACCTTTTTGACACAGTCAGAGAAAGAGTAAAAAGAAACAATTTTAAAACAGTTTCCCTAGCCTTAGAGAAAGCAAAATCTCAAGTTGGTTTTGACAGTGACGTTTGCCTAATGCTACCTAGTGGCACCTCAGTACAAGATTACATTTTAAAAATCCAGGATCATATTCTTCAACCTTTTTTCCTTGTTCCCAAATGAGCCTTCTTTCCACTGAACTATACTACCATATCACTCTTGCAGAACATTTATTTCTTACATTCACATGATACTGTGTTCATTTAAGATCCTACGTATTCTCTGAAATGAGTGATCTTTGATGAGATCTACCTGCTTTCCTATACATCCCATATTTTAATATAACACAGAAACTTACTAGTTGAATAATAAGCTGAGAAGCTTCTCCTTGATTTGCCACAGGAAGCAACACCATTCCAAGTTCAAGTACAACAAGTTTTTGTACTCCTAAGTAGTACTGATCACTGATTTGGGTTTTCTCTACAATTACAATTCCCCTAAGACTGCTGGCCTGTATTGAAAGGAAAAAAAAATTAGAAAAATCCTTGTTAATGACAAGCTGATGCAATGTAACAGAGAGAAATTCTTTCAAGTATGAGCTGCCTAATAGCAAATCAGAGGAAGAACGTAAGTTGCAGCAGCAGGACTGAGGTTTAATACAGCATTATCACACAGCTGCAGAATTTTTCAGTTTTCAGGTGAAAATTATCCCAAAAGTTCAGCTCCACTGGAATTGAAAAAAACCACAAGAAGAATGTTTTCAGAAGCACGAAATAAACAAGTATCACATGAAAACTTTTCTCTTTATATAGCACTTACATTTCTAAACCTAACCAATCTTCGTTTGAATTCATCCCCTGCAACCAAATCTGCTTCAGAAATAAGTAAAATGCAAGTTCTGTTTGAAAGATGAAAGTCCACCAGTCCCAAGCCATCTTCGAAGATGAGTCTAACTTTCCCTTAGGGTGAGATTGTTAGAAGAAAAAATACAGTAGTTAAAAATATCTTAAGAATTGCTTTACAGCATAACCTTCCTAAGGTGTCAATAATTCTAGTGACTTCATAATGAACTTTATAAAAAGCCTTTTTTCCCGTTAAGTAAATCTATGACAACTACCAACTGTTGTCCAGTTGGTACAAGTCCCAACTACCGTGTCATGTCTTTAGTAATGCCAATTAATAGCAGTCCCAATCTACAGATTTAAAAGTACTAGAGCTGCTCTGTAAACTCTGGACTTGAACAAAATTATCACATACTTTTCTGGAGGGATCATCATAATTTAGTTTGTTGTGCCAGCAAGACAGTAGCAGAGTATACATGTAAATTCAAGGGAGTTCAGTGGAGATCCACAAAGCCCCATAACAGTAGATTCCGCTGTGTTGGAGTGAGAGCTCCTCT
>VXBT01001255.1:82-15605 GCA_013400235.1 Oriolus oriolus | reverse complement strand
AATTTAGACAAAACCAAAACACCCCTATTTAAGCAGGCTTAGCCTATTTATGATGTTACTGAACAAGCATTAAATGATTTGACTTCTAATATCAAATTAAGCGCATCTCACAGGATGCTGACAGGGAATGTAAAAACCAAGGCTTTATAGTCATAGCAGAAGCCACTGTTCCCGTTTACAAAGGTTCTCTCTTTCTGTTTTCTTATCTTGCAAACAAATTAAAGCAAAATTACTTTAAAACTCTCAATCATACTTAAAATGCTAAAAAACATATACAAAGAGCCCCATACTGAATTCATTCTATATGCTATAATTACATCATTTAGGGCAATGGGAAATTTTAGTCAACTTGGATCTAAAAACAGTTTCTAATGTTGCATGACCAAATAGTGCTGGAAAGAAATCTCTGGGACCAATCAATGTGCATGTGAAGTTAGTATGCTTGCTCCTTCTGCTGAATTTGCTTTTTTATTGCTTAAGCAAGCAGAAATACAACTGTATTAAATACAACAGAATATCATTACCACAAGTTAATATACTGCATTGAGTGTAAGACCAAGGCTCATTACATAAAAATTGTTAGTATGTTGAGTGTGACATACAGCCCACACTGTACTGCTGCACTTATTTTCTTGAACTGGCAGCTTGAGTTACGATTTCTAGGATTGATTCCCCAGACCCTGGTATTCTCAGTGTATGTCTTTTAGGCATTAATTCCATGAGAAGTCAGACATACACAGGGAAAGGCTTCAGAACAACTGAAAAGAAATAGCACCAACAAACAACAAACGAACAATTAACCCAATTATTTTTAATAAAGAAATACACACATGTAAGTATATACAGTGATTTTAAAAAAGCACAAAACTCAAATGTCCAAGTGATCCTGTGAAAAAAAAATAATTTCTGACAAATAACTCTGTATTAAAAGTGAATTCAGAAAGTCTCTGCTAAGATTTAAACATGCTGTTCAATACCATAGTATTCTATTTGCAAAATTACGATTCTGAAACGGCTGACAGTGTCAAAGAATGCTGCCTACATATTATCAACAGTCTCTGATCATCTCTATTCACAGAAACTAATAGAATCCTAGTATCTGAAAGACTTCAAATACATTAATTTGAATATATATTATCTGTATTAGAAATGGCTACAGACTATCCAACTTGCAGAAAGTGATATGAGTTGCAGATGAAATATAAAGCCTTAATTTCTTACTTTTCACAACAGCACTAGCCTGCATCTTCTTCCTTCATTTTGTTTGCAGTTATTATTTTACTGGACCCAGAAAAATTAAAATATAAACTAATGTAAAACACATAAATCCCCCTTGTAAAAGAATAGATTAACTCAGAAATTACTGTATCAAGAGACTATACTACCATAGTCTCAGCCAGCATCATTTTTGCTCAAAAGCACAGAGAACAAGAACTGAGTAAGTATGAATGCTGAATTACATTTCTACTAACTCTGGAATATGGATGAAGCACCTTCATAAAGATAAACACAGTCATTAGCACATTGATGCTGATTACTTCCCTGGTATCTGACACAGTCTTGAACAAAATCAGAAAATCATCTAGCCACACATCTTTAACTTGCGTGCCTGTGTCAGGCAACTTAATGAGGCTACGGTTTGCCAGTCTCCTTCAACAGTTCTCCAATCTTTGACTTGGATGTAAACATTCTGCTCACCCAAATGCTACTGTTTCTCTTCTGGTGCTGTTAAAAAAACCAGCTTATAAACTAGATTACAGTGAGAAACAGATGCATGAAAATAATAATAATTCCAGCTCCAGCTAGGAAATAGCAGTAACTGCCATGTCCAATAAAACTCTTAATAACTTCCTTCAATCAGTAAGCAGACATGTTCTAAACGGCTACTAAGAGAGCTCTTACTCTCTTAACAAAAGTACATCCTTATCTATCAGGAGGACAATCATCATGCAAAGAGGAAAGACTTTAAGGTATACAATTTCTTGTCAGGATGTGGCTACTTTCACATCAAATTAATACACCAGGAAGTTGGCAAACTACTGGATGAGATGGAAAATGTCTTGGTATTACAAAAATCCTTGACTCAAAATTGTCCTCATATCATCTAGCCAGATTATATCGTATACAATCCATGCTTAAATAGAAAATTCACAGTATGTTTCAACCATAATGCTGAAAAAGCATCAGTAGACAAAAGGAATATAATCTCTAATTTAAAAAAGAGCATTTTTACTGCAACCTGCCACATATTAAATCTTTAATTACTTTACTAAATGAAACTTAATATTAATATCCTCCTGTAAATTACCATAACATTTTCTGTCTAGCCCTGAAGGTATCCAAGCATACTCATAGATGATACAGATCATGGGTCTAAGCTGTCTTTAATTTTCAGAAAGATGCTTAACAGCTAATTGAAGTATCATGCCTGGCAAAGCTGTGGCTCAGATCAAAACTGAAAGGCAGAGCATAGCTTTCCAAAACTAGTGAGACAGAAGACACAAATCAGTTACTTCAGGGTTGTAACAAGGAGGGAGATGTATTGATGAACTGTAAATTGAACTTACAGCAGGCAGCTCAACAATGACTAACTTGCCAGCTGAAAGTATAATATTGTTTAGTTACAAGAAGAAGAATCAATTTAACAGGCATGCTCTCTGAAGTCAAGAAAATTTATCTGCAGCTGTAAGAAACAGCTACTGCTAACAAGAAGAAAATGAGAGGGAAAAAAATTCAGGTAAAAATTGCAGGTAAACACTGAAGTATGTAACAATGCTGGAATCAGACCCATAGTCACAGACATGGCATCAACTCCAGATTGTCAAACTGTCTAAGGGAGTGTGAGAACTAATCTCCAAGATTCTGGAAAACAGCACCTGAAAATGTAGTACCTTACAGAACTAAAATGGTACAGTGATGTGAAAAAGGAATGGGTTTGTATTCCATTTTGATCTACACTTTTGATGCACGTTTCCATAAGCTTCACAAGTCACATTTAATAGAATAAAGTAGCTTTATTCATCAACTTTGGGTGGCTGTATATGTGATTCCTGGGTAAAGCAGATTTACTTTTTACATTTACTTCAGAGAAGGAAATCCCTATGCTGAGTACATTTCTTAGATTTTTGTAACCTGTCTGGACAAGGCAGTGACTCTCTAAATGCCTCTGTATATGTTCTCATAAAACCACAAAATTATCATCAGAAAAATGTATTAAATAGTCCACTCACCGTCATCAATAATTGCTTGCTGTTTAACCAAAGTCATCGGAGATCTAGCCGGGGGTTTATGTAGTGGATGACGCCAACTCTTAGATATTTTCTTTCTTTCAACTTCCTCTGACTGAAAGGAAAAAATGCAACTAATTTAGTATGTAATTCTGCATAATTAATTACAGCACACAAAAACATTCTTCTGTAAACAAGCACAGATGTCAAGTCTGTAAATACTACCATGGTATACTTGAAGGACCTTTAGCGTACCAATACAACACTTGTCTCTAAGAAAGAACACACATTTGAATTTAAAAAGTGCAATCCTTGTCATATACACATCATTTCAGGTATAAGTTACTGCAGCCCTTCCCAACTTACAGAGCATAAATCTTGTTTTGCTGAAGTGATGTTTCAGAGGAAGATCAGCCCAAATAATTCTGCAGACCTGAAGTACAAAACAGCCACTATCTGTGGCTAGAAAAATGAAGCAGAAACCCACTGGCTTAACTTGTGAAAGACTCCAAAATTCCTCCGGAATAAAAGAAGATATGGAGTTCAGATAAGAAACCAAGAGTCCTGATATACAATTAATGTGTTGATTTAGTGTATGAAGAAATTCTTTCCTCCCTCAAACACCCCTATGTACATTCAGCTTAAAGTTATTCAAGCTTCAAGAACTAAGGCCAGCAGTTCAAAATCTTGAAGTGCCCCTGGGGGAATCCCAGTGTAAACAAGATATTGATGGTGTCTGGAGGTTCAGGACCAGAGGAAGGGCAAGGACAGTGGCAGAGGAGTGGGAAGGACTGAGTTTCACACAATTCTTATGGACCAGAGCATTCTGTGCCTCAAGACTCTGAATCTAATTTAGCAGATTATACACATGCCCCTTGAAATAAATTACAAAACATTATATTTACCATGATAAGCAGATGGCAGAAGATGTGGTTAATGCACAGGACAGGTTTATGGTCTAAAACAGTTAGCAATTAAGTAAAAAGGGAATTATCAAGCTTTTTAAATTGCATTTGTACAGTACATTTCTTCACTTAAAAGAGAAAGAGTATGCAATAATACTGCAGAAAATCTGAAATCTAATATATAAATGGCTGAAAGGCACAGGAAGAGATAAATATAATCTCTAATACATGTTAATTAAAACACTGAGATGTTTATACTGCTCCTTATTACAGTGGAAAGGCTGGAGCCAAGATTATTAAAACTCGCAACACTGAAAAAAATCATTAGAGCACAGTTCATGTATGTGGAAGGGGTCAGCATGATTTTTAGTCTGGCTTCTAAAATATATTCCCCATGAAGTCTGGCAACTTGGCAGTGGATTTCCTGCTTTCCGTCTGCCAAACTGAGATTCAACTCACCACTCAGAAAGCTACTGTGACAACCACCACAGCTTAACTTTTCATTTTGCATCCCAAAGTCAAAGCTGACGATGCATCATAGCAGAATAGGAAGAGTAAAAAAAAAGGCCCTATGTTTGTAGGCGGCCCAAAGAGAAGACATAATTAAAACTTACTATTTAAAAATTGAAAATCTATATTCCTTTCAACAGCGGGATTTTTCCTTCCAGTGCTTCCTTTACATATTTTAGTTCATTTCCAAAATCCAAGAACACTAAGTCGGTGAAGCTTACAGCCCTGCTCATATTGGCAGGAAGTGAATGTGGAAATAGCTTTGAGAATAGCTGCTGACACCTCAGATTCACAAATACAATGTGAATTTACTAGACATATAAAATAACAAGGAAAAATATGTCAATAAGAAAACTCCAAAAACAGTCTGCTTTCAGATCAAAACTGCCACTCTTGCCTGAACACTCCAAAACATGTTCAAATTATCATCTGATTAAAATCATGCATATTCTTAAAGGCTTTAATATGGATATCAGGTCTCATTAGAAATATGCTCATTCATATTTCATTAAATCAAGAATACATTACTATTATGATGTAATTATCTTCACATACACAAGATGTTTCCATGCCGTCTTCTTCATCCTTTTTTACAATGGGCACTTCTCCGTGTTCCAAACTACTTCCAGAACTTTCTACATTGCTGATATCGCCCTCTGTGGAGACATCTTCCTCTCTGTCCCGATTTTCTGCTTCAGAAGTTTGTCCCTCTGCTTTATGGTATGGTATAGATGAAACATATTGATCCTGAGGTTTCAAATTCTCTTCTTTTCTGCAGCTATCAGAAGCAGGGTTGCTGGCCGCAGAATCTTCAAGCGTAATGGCAGAATGACTGAAATCTATCTTGTCCTCATCTTCCATTTTTGTCTTCTCTAGTACAGGAACAGGGCTCAAAACTGAGTCTGAAGGGATGCTTCCTATAAACCAAGAACATGATTTGTTAATAAATCCCACTTTACATTACCATATTGAATTTCATAGCAAACTAAATTATTCAAATTCAAAGCATGGCTCCTCATTTAGAAATCATACAGAAAAGCACTTGGTGGAAGGGCATATACAAATGTGGAGCATAGGTTTTATCAACAAATAAATTAAATGTAAATGGTTTGAGTTCGGAACATGAAATAGTTTTGATCATTTAATCAGTATTTTGCATTTGAATTATAACAGGTCTTCATTTAATTCAAAATTATCAATATTCATGTAGCTTCCTTAGTCTTTACTCATATTGCCCATATGCACTTTGAATCAATGGAAAAAAATATAAGAGGCTGGTATATTGAACCCGATATCCTGCATTTTATACCTATTATGCCTGTTTAAAAATGAAAATAACCATAGATTAATGGTTTATAATTACAAAGACATATTTCAAATAGATACCAAGAATATTTTTAAAACAACAGCATCAGTCTAAAAATGAAAAGCAATTACCATAATTTTATCTTTTAAAAATTAGCATAATTGTATATGTTAGTGACATTGAAGAGTGAAATTGTGTGGATTTTACTTTACAAAAATTCTTCCTCTGCTGATGCTTGCATTGGAAAGACAGAACATTGGGCCAGAGAGGTCACTCAAAAAACATATTCCTGAAGAACTCTGGCACACACTGCAGCGAATTCTGATTCAGCAACACATCCATGATATTAAAGAAAACAGTTTCGGTTAAGTCCCTTGCCATTCATTCTTTACAAAGGTTACTTGAACTTGTTTATTCTGAAAAATTTCCTTTTCAGGTAAAATTAATATAGAATTTAGTAATACAAAGACAATATTAAAATGTAATCTCTGGGCACAAACAGCACTGCCTCAACTGAGTATAATGGACATACTAGCCAGAGATAATGCAGAACAAACTACCTTCTTCAACATGAGTACTGGAACTTCTATCATATCTAAAAACTTCCTTTTTCCTACAAAGGTCCAGGCACCACCCTTTAAGAGGGTAAAGGAGAGAGGGCAGCTCTCCACTCTTCTCTGCTTTTCCTTCCCTTGACAATAAACGCAGAATGGGTGATAACTAAATACTATTTTCTCTGTGGTCATGAACATTCCAAACATCTATTAAAAGTTGTAGGAAGATGTAAAGCAATAGCACCTTTAAAAAAAATATTATTAGAACAGACCTGGAAATGCTTTGATAGAGCACCAGATAACTTGTGCAGAGGAATTTCTAACCCTCCATATTGCACTATCTTGTTATCTTTATGTGAATCAATCGTGGTGATTATCACCTCCAAATAAGCATTAACACAAACATTAATATTTATACTAATGAAAATACTCTCTATATGCAATTCGAAAGTAAATTTTCAGTAGCAATATAAAACAAAACGGGACTGCTTCTAAACTTGAAGTTAAAATTGCAGTTTGCCTTAAGAACAGGAATAAGGAACTGTATTGAAACTACAATGGAATGTGAAACAGAATAAATTAAGTCCAGAATAGACCAAGTGTATTAGTATAAAAATGGCTGTGGAGGGAAAAAAAATCTTTGCCTTGACAAGAACTTTATAACTTGCACTGTCAGACAGCTCCAGAGGAAATGAAAAGAAATCCAGAGTCTCAAAATAGAGCATTTTTTGTATAGAACAAAATTCTTCAAATTTTGTTCAATTTTGTGTATAGAACAAAATTCACTTCTAATTTGCAGGTTCATCATGTAAATACATGTAGCATATTCACAAGCATATACATTCTGTACTGTTTGAATAGTGTTAAGACATTCTGAATCATTTCCACATCAAAAACATTTTACTTAAACACATGAGTCCACTGAAGAAATAGAATTCACAAAACCTCATTCTTTTTGCTACTTTAAAAAACACTTCATTAAAAGAGTTCAGGTGGTATTACTCTAAACTCAGAATATTAACTTTGGTCTTTTCTCTTTCTTACTGAATATTAATCCGCTCTGCATAAATAAGTATGTAAGTATTTCAGTATGCTACGCTAGGATAATACTTTAGTTTAACATCCACTAATTTGTGGCATTAGAGTATAAACAGGCTACAACTTACATGTGAAACATAATCAGTCCTTATCTCACCTGCAGCCTTGACATGATCCAACAAATGTTGATCCAGATGCATTCTATTACTGTTTTCTTCTTCCCCAGAAGGCACTCCTGTGTTTACCACTCTCACTTTTTTTTCAGGTTCTTCACTGACCTTGAAGCCATCAGTAGCTGCTTCAGTCACTATGATTTCTGCATCAGCTACCATAGCAGATACTCTCTTGTCCTCTGGAGTTTTAAGCTTTTTAGATCGAGATCTGGTGTGCTGGAAGCTGTTACAGGAGATACTGCTGTCAGAGTAGAAAGTCTGTCTTGGATAAGATAAAACATCTACCAATATATGTCCCTTTCACCTGCATAAAGTGGCAAAAACCGACAATTTTTCATCTTTTTGTGCTGAGATAGTGCTACAATTTATTAAGTGATAGATTAACAATTGATTGGATTTAACCTTCTAATCTTTTATCACCATTCTACAGCAAAGTTGTTAAACTCCAAAAGTAAAACAATCTTTAAGTAACTATTACTTAACTAGCACCCAAACTAGCTTTTTAATAAATCATTCTTTTGAACCCAAAAAACAACTACCCTTACAACAGTAATGAAGACAAAACTCTTTCAGCAGCAGTAAAATCAGGTGATATTTCCAAACCCTAATGCTAATAAAACACTAGTCTGAATATCCTTGTAAAAGCTGGTCTGTTTGGAAGTTTTCATATCAGTTTTAACACAGCTCAAAAGGTAAAAATTATGATCACCAAATATTCTGAAAGGCTACAACATCAAGCAATATATATAATTATTCTATGTTAAAAAAAATCAAGTTGAAATTAAAGATTCAGCAGAAGTTTTGCACCCTCAGAAGTATAAGGGAAAGCTTAAGGCAGGAGAAATGGCAAACCCATTAGAAATAGGTAATTTATGTGCTCAGAATAAATATAACAGGAAATTAGTCCAGTTTCAAATTCAGCTATGTGACACAAGAGGAGATTTTAATGCCATCATACAGCAGGTTTTAAAGCTCATGATACATTAGAGATAAAAGCACAACTATCACAGGTGAATTTTACAAAGTTTTAAGTGAGTTTTACAAAGGTCTTGCATCTTAGATTCTACACATCTCCAGAAACACATTTTGCTACCCCTTAAATTTTACTTTGTGTCTACAAATGTGTATCTTTCAACAGACTCTTCATAAAATAGTAATTTCCAGAAAATTTGCCAAAGTATGAGACAACCATCAGTTCATGTTGTAAATAACAGAAAGTACCGTTACTATTCACATGCAGGCATTAGGTGTTACATAGCAGCAATGTATTTCAGCCATAAATATCAGAGCTAAGCTGTCCCTGTTGCTATATTCATGAAGATTCCCATAAATGGTATTTTTATTTTCACTTTGCTGGAACTTGTATTATTCCCATAATAAAAATTATAATTTCAATTGACACATTACACTAGAAATGAAGCTGAATAAACATTTTATCTTCTGCAATGTATACTGTTACCATGCCTGAACAAAAGCCAACTCAAGATTTAAACAGCACTGGGATTGTGTTTATTAGCTTAGCAAAGTGCATAAATCAGCCCATGTACTCCTGTGATAAAACTTTCAACACGATTATTAGAAAATCTTTGTTTTTACTCAGAACCAGCTACCCATAAGGGTACTACCAAATGAATCACTGCTGGTACAAGTGGGAATTTGCATTTACACTGTACAACAGATATAGGGAAACCTACTACAGGGAAAAATGGCATTCACCTAGTTAAACAACAGAATTACTCTCTCTGTGAGTCCAGGTTAGTATTATACATGTACTAAAAAACTGGCTGTTCAACTGCTTCACTGGTTGTCTTCAAGAAGTGTTTCTACCTCACAAAGTACCCTTACCCAGAGCAATTTCCAGTAACAATGTTCCACATTGCCAGTTGGTCCCTGACTTTACAGGTTGACTTTCCTATCCTTTCCTCAAAAAATACATTAGCTTACAAA
The DNA here is from genome assembly GCA_013400235.1 of Oriolus oriolus. NCBI lineage: Eukaryota > Metazoa > Chordata > Aves > Passeriformes > Corvidae > Oriolus > Oriolus oriolus. The sequence continues at coordinate 5,945 of VXBT01001255.1, read as the reverse complement.
GAAAATGAGGAAGTTTGGTTTAAGACCAAGTTATAAAGGCAACTACATCATAGAATTACTTGAAGAAGGAAAAAGATCAGTATTAAAAAACCAGAATTATCTCCAACTCAAAAAACTGCGCTACAGAGATAAGTAGATACCAATAAAACTGCCCACCTTTGGCTAGAAATTAAGTAGATCTGTGTTAGATAATGAAGAAGAAAATCCATAAAGGTCCTGTTAAGTAAGACAGGAAAGCACAACTGTACAAAAAAAGTCTGTGAAATGCAAACAAATACCATAATGCATCTCAAGAAAATAGCTATGAAACTGCTTTAATAGGTCAAAGCTTTTATAGCTTCAGTGACAAGCTGAGAAAATTTATTCTCCTAATTTTCTTGGTGGTGCCAGCACCACCAACTGAGCTTTAGACTTCATTATGATCTGCCACTGACCTGTGGTAGACAAAGACAGGTTTTGGCTACAGCACTGTGAGAGTGCGGCAAATAGGCAGTGGTACTTCCTTAAAGTTAAATGGCAGTGAGGGCCAAGACTATTATGAGAGACTTCAAACAGCTGGTGGGATTCTGTCACAGCTTTATGATAAGATATTCCTGTTTAACCTTTACCTCAGCTCTTAGCAGTCTTCTCCCTTGTTTTTTGGTTGCAGTGATCACTAGAAACAATGGCAACCATCCACACCTTGAAAATTTTACTGGAACAACTTTTACTAAAGACAGATTTTAAATGCAACGCTTGAATGCATTTTGTTGTTCTCCACAATCATTAACTTTAGGAACACACAACTTATAAGCTAAATTAATTTTTCACAATCACGCTAAAAAAAAGACTGCCTTGTACTCAAGTCCATCTTAATACAGAAAACAGAAAAACCGTTTTCGTCTAAAGTAAATGAATTAAAAGAAAACATGTGACATGGTTTAAGTCCAGATGGAAGTTAAAATCCATGCAGCCATTTCCCTCCCTCAAGCCCCTCCAGTGAGAGAGAGAGACAGAGAGAGAGAAAAGACAGCGATTATGGGTTGAGATAACAATTTACTGGAAACAGCAATGAGATAAGAAAATTAATAGCAACAGCAACAGCAACAATACTAGTAGTAACAGTTTATATAAGCAGGTGATTACACACAAAATGCTCATTGACTCCAAACAACCCATCCCAGAGCCATTAGGCTCTCCAAAACAAAAGGACATTATGGCCCCCAGGCCCCAGGCACACACCACACCCCCTCCCTTCTCAGAAACAAGAATCCCTTACTTCTGTCACCGGCAGTGATGTGTATGGTAGCGAGCACAGTAGGCACACCCACACAGCTCCAAGCCCCACCCCCTCACTGCTACTACGAGAAAATAAAATCTGTTGTGGCCAAAACTAAGACAACATCAGAGATAGTGGCCAAAAGGAAACAAAAAGGACATTGCCATCATATTAAAGACAATTAAATAGATGGCAAAGAAACATAAATACCTCTTGGGAACGTTCTGTACTTTCCTTCTTCTCTGTAACCAGATCTTTACTTCAGGTGTTGATTCAGGAGTTGGTTTTGTATGATCAATGGTATATAAATCCTTGCCCTGTTTCCACAGCTGGTATCTGTCTGGTTGAAACTTCCTCACAAAGACATCCATGGATATTGACACCATGTCTCTCCTACAAGTGCACTACAACAAAAGAAAGGAATTTTTAAGTGACAAGTACTGGAATATGCCACAGTTTGCAGTTTAAAAAGTCCAGAACAAAAATCCCACATGTAAAACCCAATTCTACTTTAATCAATATTTTCCTTTCCCCTTTTCCTCAATTTTCAAAAGGAAAGGATTATTTAAGAAAAAACACTATCTGAACAAACATGTCACACTAGGATTCCCAAAAGTACTTAAGGACACACCACTGTTTCATTAACTCCTATGTGTTAAAACCAAAAAGAAACTATAGCATTTCTTTCTGCTCTATTAGCTGGTTTTGATAATTTCAAGTAAACTACCATGCTGAATCCAGAGACTGCACATATCTTAAGTGACATCACAATTCTACTTTTAAAAATAACTCATATAGTATCCTGTTGACCCAAAGGTCTTTATAGGCATTTACAGTCCCAGCACTTAACTCTTCAAAACATACATGCATACAAGTACCACATCAAGTTACAGTTTGCCCATTTTTTTTCTACAAAGAGTAAAAAGCAAGCAAGACAGAGAAGTATTATGTCTAAAGTCTGGAAGGGCAGGTTATATCCATGTAATCCAATCCACTGTACAGTGCAAACCCTAAAATCTCATGCAGTACTGTCCTCATCAACTTTAATCTAATCTCTGATTTTAATCCCCCAAAGAATTTTTGCATTGTTTTTCTTATGCACCTGAGTGGAATATTTTAGACCTATTTGAACAGAAACTTAATAGTCATGAAAATACTGTAGATGCAGAGTCAATTTGCAGACTAAAGTCATTGTACTCAATACTCAAAAATACTTAACAGTAGGAGACTACATTGAGTAAATCAATATCTCTACAGCACATAAACTATCATAGTGGGTTAACTCTGGTTGACTGCCAGGTGTCCATTAACTTGCCCTCCCACTTCCCCTCCTCAGCAGGACAAGGGGAGAAAATAAGATGGAAAACGTCACAGGTTGAGATAAGGACAGGCAGATCACTGACCAATTACCATCTTTGACTTCTCTTGAGGAAATTATATTAATTTAATGCCAATTAATAAGAGATTGTGACAGTGAGAAATGAGAAAAAAACTAAAACCCTTCCCTCACACCCACTTTCTCAGGCTTTACTTCACTCCTGACTGGTGTCTGCAGGGATGTCTCTTTCACATTTTCCTCACTCCTTTCCCTCACAGCTGCTACAGAGTGATTTTTATTCTTTTTAAATTTGCTATCGCATGAATGCCACCAGAGCTGCTGACAGGCTCAGCTTCAGGCAGCAGTAGGTTCATTTTGGAGTCAGTTGGATTTGGCTCTGTCCAGTCTGTGCACGGCTCCTCATCTATTCTGATATTAGCAACTGCTGAAGCAACCCTACACTACTAAAAGCTTGCCACAAAAACCTTACCAAATTTTTTTCCAAATTGAAAGCAAATGGATTGGCTAAAACATAGTTTTACATTTAAAAACTTTGAAAGAACTTTGCTATAGCTAAATAACTCTGTTAAAGCACGAAACTGAGACAGTATTTTCTTTCAGGTAAGAAGAGATTATAGAAAAACCTGGTAAATGCGTGGCCTGGCTTTATGGTTTACTACAACTAGTTTTACGGCTTTATGATTTACTACAACTAGTTTTATTACATTTTTTTAAACAAGCTGAAACACACAAAGGACTGAATGCAACCTTCCTACTAGCTAGGTTTCTGTGCAATGAATGCAAATTTCTTTATCTACTATTTCCATCTATCATTTCTAGTTCACCCTTCTTCCTCTTGAAATTCATAAGATATATAATGAAAAAGCATCTGAGATGTGTTAACAATGCTTTCTTTCCTTTCAGTAAGTCAACATTGACAAGCTGCATATTCACAACAGTGCCATCTAATGGAGGATGGAATGGAAAGAAGGACAAAAAATTCAACACAGAAATCACAATTTTATGCAGCTGCCTTTAATTATAGTTTTTATCCAAAATACCATCTAAATGCTCCCTTTTCAAACAACATGCATATCCACACTTATATACACACTCTAAAAAAACCTCAAACATATTTGAAATAGTATGTTTCATTCAGAGTCCTTGATTGGTCACAATGAACAGTAAAAAAAAGCAATGAAGACAATTCCATATACTGGAAACGTATACTGTTATGCATATGGAAACGTGTATTGTATAGTCCACAATAATATTTTTAATTTTTAAAATTGAAATTTGTAACATAAAGACAAGTAACAGTGGATTTTCTCTCCCTTTAATACACAAAATCTTTTCACATTCAAGCCCTGTTGCAACAGACCAATAAGAAATGATGGTTAAAGCCAAAATGCTGCCATTAAACACCAAGACTTCTAGTGCCTTGAGAGAAAATAATTACTTAAGTAAACATCAAAGCATTAAGGAAGAAAATACATCAAGAAGAAATAAAATGTATTGTATGATGGAATGATAATAAAGTATTAAAAGTCAAAATAAATCACATCTAAATGGGACACAATTTCTGTCTTTTAGTAATCTTTGATCAGTTTCCACTTCATTTTAATAGAACTACTGCAAAAGAATTAACAAACCCAGGAAGGTATTAGAAACAGAGTAGAACATTTTTTAAGTTTTCAAACTTTTAAAACACACTTTTGAGTAAAAAGTAATGCAGTAACATCATGCTTAACAGTATCACTGCCTGAAAAAACAGAAGATAGGCTCCTAGGCACTGAAGGGTGGAAATACTTGGAAGTATCATATCAGAAAACATGAGCAGGTATGTTCTGAAAATAATTTCTACTTCCATTTCCTTGAATGATTCAAGGAAAAAAAAAACACCACAAACACAAAAACTGTTGCTTTGATAAATAATCTGGAGGATCTTTCATTCTTCTTGGTGGTGGTGGTGGTGATGGTTTTTACTGATTTTAATTCATTTTTCATTTGACTGGCTTGTAGCTTGCAATTACGTTGCTTCCTGCTCCCAATTTGAAAAAGTGACGAAAAGATTCTCTCTAAAACAAAACTAAATGTCATTCTGTTGAAGAAGTGTCGCTGTAGTACCAGGGATGGCGAGAAACGACATAAGCCAAATTCAGGAAGAAATAGAATTATTTATTCATTTACAGACTCGTTTATATATCTTAGTTCGCTTGAATGGCACGAGACCATTGGTCCCTGGCCATCCACCTCCCAGAATGATTGGCTGAACCCTACAACACCCATTTCAAAATACTTCTCTAGTCTGAAATTTCAAAGTATTTCTCTGTCTGTCTAGTCTGTACCACAACAATATGCATAACAATCCTTGCACCTGCAAGATAAGGGATTGGTTTACACAAACTTCTAACTATTTTCAGTTAGCAAAAAGCTGGAAAATCTCCCTGAGACCAAGCTTTCAGCATCTACAATTCCCCCTCTTTGTTTTAAGACCAAAAAGGTAGTGTTTGTAATCCTCTGCAGGGCCCCTTGCCGAAAGGAGAACAAACACAGCATAAGGAATTTGTTTGGTAATGGCCAGTTACCAAACAGAATCTCAATCAGATGCTGATTTAAAGTGGTTGGAGAGACCCCCCAGCAATGTCATGGGAGATACATCTAGCGAACCTAATTGTACATCAGTTATTAATTCTATACAGAAAGGCTTTTACATCAGTTGCTAATTCTAACTAGCCTTAAGGGCTTTAACCCTCTGACTCCATAACAAGAGAAACTTAAAAGTTCATCCTCTGCTTGTAGAAGGACCATCCGACTGATGGTCAACATCTTGACCATCACTCGAAGGATCACTCAGCTGATGATCTGCATTCTGGTCATCATTTGGCGGTTGCCTCATTCTGCTTCTGGTGCCGCAGGTCAGGGCGAACGCATCTTGCAGGTAGCCACCGTACCCCAGTATCTGTGGAAATGCAAGCATACCCACAACCTCAAGCAATAAGCTAACACGGGCCTTCCCACTTGTTAGTAAGTAGATCCCATACCCAGACTTTCGCTCAGGGCAGGCACATCTCGCCTGAAGACTGCAATAAAAGAAAATGATTCAGAATAACAGGATTATTTGAATTTGGTGGCACTGTAAGATGATCAATTGTATATAAAGCTTTTCTAGTTGGCTTTGTGGCGTTTCTCCCCTTTTTTTCTCTCCAAAACACGCTTCAAGGTGTTGTGAGTGTGTTCAACACTGGCTTGGCCAGTAGGAGAATGCGGAATACCAAAAGTATGGT
>VXBT01001220.1:41108-56551 GCA_013400235.1 Oriolus oriolus | reverse complement strand
GGTGGGAACAGTGGGGCCAGGATGGGGATGGGAATAGTGGAGCCAGGTTCACGGCAGCTCCCCTGGCACATCAGGAAGGCTCAGGGCCAGGCTGAGAGCAGACCTGAACAAGAGCACAGGGAATGGTCAGACATTCCCAGCCCTCTCCTCCCTCTGTCCTCTCCCCGGAGCTGTGAGCGGTGTGACCCCGAGCAGGCAGGGAGCTGCCTGTTCTGGCAGGGCTGCCCCGGGCAGTGCGGGGCTGGCAGTGCCGGGCGCTCCCCTCCCTGCCCCTGGCGGTGCCCGAGCTCCCCTCCCTGCCCCACTCGCTCCGGAGCCGCAGCAGCTCCGGTGACATCTCCGGCTTTGTAAAGCTGAGCTGCAAAGCTGGGCGGGACCTGGAAATACCCGTAAATAGCCGCTCTGCCCTCCCTACCTGTTGCTGCAGATAAACCCGGTTCTGCCCTGCACGGATGGCTGCTTTTATCTTCACATTTGCCTTGTCTGAGGGGGATCAGTTTTCTTAATTTGTCTGATTCCTGATCCCATCGCAGCGGGATCTCTGTGCCCTGGCTGCCGGAAGAATTGCTTTTGTTGATGATGTGTAAGTCCTCCGCTCCTCCCTGCTCTGCTAAATTGAATATTGGCCTAACTCATAAGTCCTCTGTAAGAGGGTTTAGCAGGATTATTTTCATACTGGATAGGGTCAATTTTAATAAAAGCCAGGGGATGAATAAACGACTCTCGTTCTGAACCGCTGCTTGTTCTTTTTGAATTTCCAACCTGCAGAACTGGATGAGAGTCACTTAAAATACCTTTTTTTTTTTTCCTCCATTGCAACTGACAACTTTCCCCGAGGAAAAATTTCATTGTCTTGGTAGCCTGTTGCATAATTCAGTACAGATGACTGCTGCCTGCTAACCCCGTGTGCTGGTTGGAGCAGCACTTGACAGAACAAAGCCCCCGGTTAGCATCTGTTAATATTGGCTTTTGGGTTTCCCTGATAGCTGTGAATAGATCTGGAATCTCCACGTGAGGTAAACGTCTCTGTTCTGTTTGTTTCTGGTGATGGGACAGAACTTCCAGTTGGAAATTTGACGCTTCTGGAGGGGAAGGATTAAGCTGGAGGGGACAGAGTTGGGGTTGTTTGTGCAGGAGCAGGAGGTTGTGCAGGACATGGTGAGAATTAAAATGTTTTCTGACCCTTGGCTGTGATTCAGTGCAAAATTCAGAAGGTTTTGGGGTGCAGTTCTGCAGGATTGTGTTGGTAAAGGTTTGGTTCTCCTTAGGGAAGGGGTAGAGGAGAGCAGGGGAAACAGGGAAGGGCTGGAGAGCCTCAGATCCCCGTCCAGCAGGGAAACGCTGTCACAGACCCGGCTGTGCTGGAGCTGCTGCAGCTTTGGGAGAATCCAGAGTGGTTTGGGTGGGAAGGGACCCCAAAGCTCACCCAGTTCCACCCCAGGGACACCTCCCCCTGTCCCAGGCTGCTCCCAGCCCCAGTGTCCAGCCTGGCCTTGGGCACTGCCAGGGATCCAGGGGCAGCCACAGCTGCTCTGGGAATTCCATCCCAGCCCCTCCCCACCCTCCCAGGGAACAATTCCTCCCCAATATCCCATCCAGCCCTGCCCTCTGGCACTGGGAAGCCATTCCCTGGGTCCTGTCCCTCCATCCCTTGTAAAAATCCCTCTCCTTTATCCTTGGAAAGAAAATCGTGGAATTGTGAAGGTTGGAAAATATTCTGTTCTGCTCATTCTGTCCTGCCTCTGTCCTGCAAGCCCATACCCCTCCCATCCTTTATTTCTACTTGGGAAGAAATTGTTCCCTGGGAGGGTGGGGAGGGGCTGGGCTGGAATTCCCAGAGCAGCTGTGGCTGCCCCTGGATCCCTGGCAGTGCCCAAGGCCAGGCTGGATGGGGCTGGGAGCAGCCTGGGACAGGGGGAGGGGTCCCTGCCATGGCAGGGGTGGCACTGGATGGGTTTTAAGGTCCCTCCCAACCCAAACCATCCTGGGATTCTGTGATTGGAGTTGTGGCTGCAGAACATTTTGTGTCCTGCATTTTGAGGTGTTGTCAGAGGAAATAAGTGTTTAATTGCACCTAAAATTCAGTTTAATCAGTTTGTGCTGCTTTCTGTTCAAAATTCCTTGCAATGCCACGAGCACAGTTGTTATTTCTGCTTTGTGGCAGCAGCAGGAGGAAAAAAAGCTGCATTTGAAGAAATACAGGAATGACAGAAGCTTAAAAAAAATTTGCAAGACACCTGATGTGTGTTTATGTTTATAAATGTTGGAGAGCAGTGGCTTGGCTTTCGCCTCCTTGCTGGTGCAGATGGAGGAACAGGTTCATCTGTGTTTGGAATTGATTGTTGCTTACGGGAGCCTCCTGTCCTTCCATTTGGAGTTATTTTGGGATGGCACAAAGGGGAGCTCGGTGCAAGGTCCCTGCTTTTATCCTGCAGTGAGAGAATCTGGAGCAGCCCACGCAGTGTTGAGGGTGTGAGGAGAAACCCTGGTTGAAATCAGCCTGAGAAGTGATTGATTCTGTAAACAAACAGATCTTTGTTGAGTTGAGGAGGAAATGGAGAGCACAACTTTTGTGACTGGGCTGTGAAATCAGTTATTGCTGCTTCCTCCAGCAGCTGAGTTACTCCTCAGGTGTAGCCTTCAATTTGCACATCTGCTGCTGGAGTTATCAAATTCAACATCCTGACTGATACCAACTCCTGCTGATATCAGTCAGGGTATTGAAGGTGATACCGAGTCAAGATACTGAAGTTGCTATCAGAGTATTGAAGGTGATACTGATCAGGACTTACCCCACTCCTGGCACCGAGGAGAGATCCCCGTTTCCCATTTGTTCCATGGTAATGTCAGGCACGTTCAGGTGCTTTTCATCCTCAGCTCCTTGGGTTTGAGCCCAACTCGAGGCAAGGCTCATTTCTTGGTTAATTTGCTGTGAACGTGCTGCTGTTTCCCCCGTGAATTCCATCCATCCCGTCCCCAGGATTTACTGGGATGTTGTCCCCTTGGAGGCGCCGCTGGGAGCTGTTTCCTGGTGAAGCTGTTCCCGGAATTCCCTAATGGACGGGAATTGTTCTCTCTGCCATCTCTGCCCCCCGAGCAGTCACCCCTGGGCTCTGCCAGCCCCAGGACAGCTCTGTCCCATTCCCAGGGAGCTTCTCCCGTTCCTGCAGTCCCCACCCGTGGCCGGTGCCGGCCCAGAGCTGCTCCCTCCCGTCCGTGTTCCCATCCAGCCCCTGGAGCAGGAGGGTCCTCAGCAGAAGGAGAAGTGGGAGCTCCTGGCATCTCCCGAGGTTCCCTGTCCCCGTTCTCCTGTCCCTGCGGCAGCAGCTCGGCTTGGGAGGCAGGAGTTGGTGCTGGGAGCTCCCAGGTGAACTCAGGAGAACGTTTGGATCCTGATATTTTCCTCCTCCTTTATTTTTTCCTGCGAGTGTGGAGAGGCTGGAGAGCGTGAGCTGTGTGAGTGCCGGCCGTGTGGGGGGCTCCCGGAGCGGGTACGGAAATCGGGAATGGGGAGATGGAATTGTTCCCTCCGCTTCCACCCCGGAGCTTCTGAATATTTGGATTATATCAGTTGTGTTTAATGATTGATTCCTGATAGGAGGGAGACGCTTATGGTTTCTGTTTGCATTTTATACTTATTTTAATCATGCTTTGCTTTGTTTTGTTCTTTTTTTTTTGTTTTTTGTTTTGTTTTGGTTTTTTTTTTTAATTGCAGCAGCTGTTGCCGGGTAAAAAGTTTTGGGAATCTGATGATTCCAGCAAAGATGGACCAAAAGGGATATTTCTGGGAGATCAGTGGAGAGACAGTGCTTGGGGAACATCAGGTAGCTCAATTATTTCCTTAATTTAGTTGGGGTTAAATACAGAAATGTGCGATTCATTTACTCAAAGTCACTGGCCAGGCTGGATGACACAGCTCTGAAAAGATTAAAAAACCCATCTGGTTTATATAATAAAAATCCAAATAGAAAACCTCACATTGCTTTGTGATAAAATTAAGATATCCATAGATGTCAGAAGATGGTCTAATGTGAATATGTGTAAAGTCGTGTTTATCTGCTTAAAAATCTTAAATTGCCCTTAAAATTTCAATTTCTGATGTGTTTTCTGCCTTGGGATGGATTAGCTGAAAGTTTGAACAAAGATATCGGAGAACAAGATGAATTAAAAAAAAAAATCCCTTCATTTTTTAAATACTAAACCAACCAATCAAAACCCACCATTCAGTTAAAAAAAAAAAAAAGATGTCTTGAATTAGTAGCGTTGAGTTAAATCTGCCAAGGATTTTGTTCTTGCATCAGAGACTGTCCCTGATTTTGGACTCGAGGGGAGAGCAACATTCAACTTAAAAAGAAAGCAAAATGAGGTTTTGAATTAGCATTGAATTTTATCTGCCAAGGATATTTTTTTCTTGGCTCAGAGACTCTCCCTGATTTTGAACTTTGGGGGAGAATATCCAGGTTGGTTTTAGGAGAAAAAAAATTCCCTACAAGTGCTGGGATTGAAATGCTGACCTTTGGTTTGTTCTGTCTATGGTTCAGTGAATCTGCTCCTGAAATGCTGCTGGGTGTCTGGTGCAGGTCCCAAAACCTCCCACTCCCAGGAAATGGGATCCGCAGCTCCCAGGAAATGGGATCCGCAGCTCCCAGGAAATGGGATCTGCAGCTCCCAGGAAATGGGATTTACAGCTCCCAGGAAATGGGATTTACAGCTCCCAGGAAATGGGATCCGCAGCTCCCAGGAAATGGGATCCGCAGCTCCCAGGAAATGGGATCTGCAGCAGCCTCACTGCTGTGTGGGGTTTTTCCTGATGAAAATACCCATTTTTAAATTAAAGTCTTTGGGATAGTGATGAGGCCTTTTTTTATTATTTCCATTGAAAAATGGCCACAGAAAGGGGCCAGAGCTTCTCCAGATGTGCCTGCGTGGCTCAGTCTGGGCCTTGGGGGATTTGGGGGAGCTCCCGGCCTGTCCCAGCCCTCGGGAGCACCTTGTGCCTGGCTTTGTTAGTCCAGCCTGGAGCTGAGGGGGATTAAGGCTGAGCTTTGGGAGCAGCTGAGGGCGGGACTCTGCTCCTGGTGACAGCCCCAGCCGGGCTCCTTCCCCATCTCCAGGAGTCCCAGCCCTCCTCATCCCTCTTGGCTGATTCCCCGTTCATCCCACGGCTCACAGTGTCCCGGAGCGTCTGGGCAGTTTCCCTTCGGCTCACCCAGAATGAGGGAGCAGCACCCGAGGTCTCTGCTCCCCAAAATCCCCCCAGTGCCCACCCAGCCTGCGTGGAAAGGTGCAGCCTGGATCTTCCCTTGGCTCCTTCCCTTCTCCATCCCTGCCCACAGGACGCCCTGCAGGCCTCCCACGTGGATCTGGGGTTTCACTCCTCGATCTCAGAGTTGTGGGTTTAGAACCTTTAAAGCCAGCCCAGCTCAAAGCTGCAGTCCTGCCCTTCCCTCCCCTCCTAGGGACACGGAGTTGGGTGGCAGGGCTGGGTTAAACCTGGCTTTTCCCTGGTTTTGGAAGCTTTTTCTCCCCAAAATCCCCCCAGTGCCCACCCAGCCTCCGTGGAATGGTGCAGCCTGGATCTTCCCCTGGCTCCATCCCTGCCCACAGGATGCCCTGCAGGCCTCCCACGTGGATCTGGGGTTTCACTCCTCTCCCTCAGCACTGGGGATTTAAAGACCTTAAAGCCAGCCCAGCTCAAAGCTGCAGTCCTGCCTGCCCTTCCCCTCCTGGGGACACGGAGTTGGGCGGCGGCGCTGAGTTAAACCTGGCTTTTATATGTTTTTGGAAGCTTTAAAAAATCCCCCAAAAATCTCCCCAGTCCATGTCCCTTTGTGGCCACACTGATGGCAAAGGAGGGAATCAGCCCGGGGCGATGACAGAACGGAATTACCTTCACCCGCTGCCTGAGGAAGCTCCAGTGTCAGTATCCTTGGATACTGGTGTCCCTTCCACGGGCCATCATCCCCTGACCATTCCCAGACCTGCTGCCTGTTATTTTTCACTCCCTGGCTGTTGCCTTGAGCAGAGAATTCCTTCCCTTCCCTCCTTGGGTCACCCCTCCTGCCCAGCCAGGGGTTTTTGCAGAGCCCAGAAGGATTTGGAGATTACTGAGTCTGTCGTGGTAAAGGGCTGGGACTGGTGCAGGAGTTCAGGGGCTGAGGAACAAGAAATAAACTCCTCAGAAACCTTTTCCTGAGGAAAGAGCAGCCAAAAAGATCTCTGATCATGACATGAGCACAACAATTGATAGCACAGAGGGCACAGGGACAAGCTGTAGGATCATATTTTAAATGACAACCCAAAACTTGTTTATCACTGTACTAATGCAAGAGTTCTACTAAAACTAAAACCTAAAACTTTGGTTTTTTAATTGCAGCCTTTAATCAGTCTTAAATTTCTGAAATTCTATTAGTTTACATAGTTCTCACTTGTAAATTTACATGTTGTAGTATTTAAAAAATGAGAAAGCCATCCTGGTTTTACCAATGGCCATCATCAGAGTCACGCAGTTGGCACTTTTTAGTGCGAATAAGCCCCTGGGGAGTACATATTGAATGCTTTAATTTGCCTCCTTTGAATAGTTGGATCTGCTTGTGAGAATTTCCCATGTTTCTGTTCCAGACCACTCTGTTTCCCAGCCAATTATGGTTCAGAGAAGACCTGGGCAGGGCTTCCATGTGAACAGCGAAGTCAACTCGGTGCTGTCACCGCGGTCGGAGAGCGGAGGGCTCGGAGTCAGCATGGTGGAGTATGTGCTGAGCTCATCTCCTGGAGATTCCTGCCTCAGGAAAGGAGGATTTGTGAGTGCCTCATCCCCACATTTCTGTTCCCATGCTGTTCTTTCCTCCCTTCCCTGCTTGGTTGGTTGGTTGATCATTCCTAAGGCGGAGGTTTCTTTCTTCGCTCTCGGTGCAGCTCTTCCCTCGAGCAGGGCAGGGTTTGTCCTTGGCTTGGGGGATGTGGGATGGGAGATGGGAAGGTGCTGGCAGTCCCTGATTCCCTGGCTAAGCCCCCCAGCAGTAACACCCCATCCAAGCTTATCCTTGGAAAAGGGTGCACATAAACCTTCCCTGGGCCTGTGGCTGCCCTGGTGCTGCCTCTGAACGAGAGCTCTGTGTGATGATCCCAGAAACGGGACACAGCTCCAGCCCCGCTGTGCCCCCGATGGTGACTGTCACAGCATAGTGCTTATCCCTGCCCTGTAGGCTTTCCTTACGCTGTTTTTGGGATAAAACCCCCCACAATAAATTTCTTGGTCTCGCACGTCCTTCCCTGGCGTTCCTGCTTGCTGGATGGATGTGTTTCACAGCTGGGATTGCTGTGCAGCCGGGTCGTGTCCCTGGGGAAAGGGCAGCATCCCGGTGTTTTGTGGGCAGGGGAAGGAGCACAGCCTCGGATTGCGGGATGTGGGGAGAGGTGGCATCGAGCCCAGCCCTGCAGTGGGGAGAAGGGCTCCAGAAATGGTGGAAAACCATCCTTTGGATGCTCTCCAGGGAGCTGCTTTGCTGCTTCCTCAGCCCTCCTGGGATTGCTGGCCCTCATTAAGGGGTGCCTGAGGACCTGGGAGAGCCCTGAGCCGAGCAGAGAGGATTTTTGGGATGTGAGCACTCAGGGCAAGGAGCCAGTTTATCCAGACTGGGGGTCAGGGAGGGATTTGCTCCTCAGCACAGTCAGGGTGACTCAGCTGTCACTGCTGAACTCCCCATTGTTGGGGGAAAATCGCTCCAAATCTGGATTTACAGGTGGCACTTCCAAGTAATATTAAGGAAACACAATTTCATTTTCTTTCAGAAGCAACATCAAAAGGCTTTTGCTTTCAGAACAATTTTGTTTTCTCTAAATATGAGGGAAAAATCCCTCCCTCCAATTAGAGAGAGTGGGAAAAGGGTTCAGTGGATAGAGGCACGAAATGTTGTGTGCAGGGCACTTCTCCCTCCAGGAGAGAGGAAGGCAGGGGTTGGATGTCTGTCCCTGTGACGGCCCCAAAACTGCCTCTGATAAATATGTTTATATGCCCCTTGCTGGTTTTTATCATAAATTATGTTGTTTTTTCTCTCCCTTTTGTTGTTCAATTTGCTGCCCCGGGAATTGTCACCCTTTATTCTCCTCCCAAGTGAAATAAAATGCAGGCATTATGGGCAGAGCCACTGCAGATGTAACACCACTCATGAAATGCTCAACAGAACAGAAATACTTTTTTTTTTTCCTCCTTTTTTTCCTCCCCTTTTCTCCCAGAGAAACGTGCTTCAGGATTACAGGAGCCAATGGTCGGGGCATGATTTATTTGAGTGTTTTTAAATGGGCTGTGCCTTGGAATTCACTGTTGGTGCCCCCAAAACTGAGGTGATGTTCAAACACTTACCCAGTCAAGAGCTGTCTCTGACACTGGGCAGGCACTTCACAGAGGCTCTGATTCACTTTATGCCCCTGCAGCGTTTGCTGGTGTTGATTTTGAAATGCTGAAGTCCCATCTAGAAAGAGAATTCTTTAAAATTGTTCTGGGGTGGGATTTTTAGAGCCTGTAAAAGCAAATGTTGAGTTACTAAAGGGAAGAAACCTGAATAGATGAAGCCCCTCTTGGAAGAGTGAGAATGAATTCTCTTCTTTGATTATTATTGAATATTTTGCATTTTCACCTAATTTTTTGTAGGAATGAATGTTCGCGAGTGGCTTCTTTTATTGTGACATATGTCTTTGATTTGTTACCATCTCGGGCTAACGGGAAAATTGATCTGAAAACTCAGCTTATTAAAACAATGTCTCCTTTGCCCAGGGGCCAAGGGATGCAGAGAGTGACGAGAATGACAAAGGGGATAAGAAAAACAAGGGCACGTTTGATGGAGATAAATTGGGAGATCTGAAGGAGGAGGGGGATGTGATGGACAAATCCAACGGTTTGCCTGTTCAGAATGGGATCGACGCCGACGTCAAAGACTTCAGGTATGTTAATAATTAATCAGTTAATAATTAATCACTGCTGGGGCCTAACCTCAGCCCCCCCAGGCTCTCACTCCCCGCCCTGCAGTGCCCTGGGGGACAGAATCTGAAGGGGAAAAGGGAGAACTCGGGGCCTGAGGCAGAAACGTTTTAATGGGGAAAGGAAAACTGGGCATGGAAGCCAAGCCAGGAATTACCCAGCACTTCCACGGGAAGGTGCTCGGCCATCCCGTTCCCAGGAAAGCTGGGCTCCCCTGGGAGTGCCTGGAGCATCTTCATGGCCAGGAGAGGCTGAGGGAGCTTCTCTCTTTTATTGCACCACCTCCAGGCGGTGCTGGGGGGTCTGGGTGTGCTGGGATGGAGCTTTCCTGGGTTTATTTTTTTATTTATTTTTTAAAATGCATCAATTTCTCCATAGAATTAACTCAGGGAACTGTTTTCAGACCATCTCTTTATTTTTTTGCCCATCTTCTACAACACCTTAAGCAGTTCTGATGGGCCTGATGCTGGGCTGGAGCATTGCTGGTTTTATTTTTCATTTTTTTAAGTACATCAATTTCTCCACAGAATTAACTCAGGGAACTCTTTCAGACCTTCTCTTTTATTTGTCCACTGCTCTACTCCAGCACCTCCAGGCAGTGCTGGTGGCTTTGGGTGTGCGTTGCTGCTGGGCTGGAGCATTCCTGGTTTTATTTTGTATTTATTTTTTAAAATACATCAATTTCTCTGTAGAATTAACTCAGGGAACTCTTTCAGACCATCTTTTTCAGTTATCCCCCTCTACTCCAGCACCTCCAAGCAGTTGTGCTGGGCCTGATGCTGGGCTGGAGCGTTCCTGGTTTTATTTTTTATTTATTATTTTAAATACATCAATTTCTCCGTAGAATTAAGTCAGGGAACTCTTTCAGACCATCTCTTTCTCTTTCTGCCCCCCTTGCACCCCACCTCGGGGCACTCCTGCTGGCTCTGGGGTGGGCTGGCGCGCTCCTGGCCGCGTTCCTGACGCGCTCCTCCCTCCCCGCGCAGCCGCACGCCCGGCAACTGCCAGAACTCGGCGAGCGAGGTGGATCTGCTGGGCCCCAACCAGAACGGCTCCGAGGGCCTGGCCCAGCTGGCCAGCACCAACGGGGCCAAGCCCGTGGAGGACTTCTCCAACATGGAATCGCAGAGCGTGCCGCTGGACCCCATGGAGCACGTGGGCATGGAGCCGCTGCAGTTCGACTATTCCGGCACGCAGGTCCCCGTGGACTCGGCCGCGGCCACCGTGGGGCTCTTCGACTACAATTCCCAGCAGCAGGTGAGGGGTTGATCCCTGATCTGTCCCCGGGGCTCCAAAAGAATCGGTGTGGGGTGGGATGAGCTCGGGATCCTGTCCTGGGAAGAGGGACGGAGGAAGGTTTGAGGTGTTTGCATCGTCGCCGTGCTGTGTCCGTCCTCGCGGGGGACTGGAGCAGGAGGTGCTTCCCATGGCAGCTGGAATCATCAGCAATTCCCACAGCAGCTCCCACAGCCCTGCCCTCTCCAGTGATCCTGGGTGTCCTGAGCAGCTGGCATTGAAAAAGAGCTTTAAAGTAGTAAAAAGTGTTAAAAACCCCCGAAAACGCCCACCCTGGAGCCCTAAAAGTGACTGAGAGGTCCAAGAAGTCTCAGCCCTGGTGTGAGCCCTGCACTGGGCTTTGCTGAGCCCCAAATTGGGCTGGGCTTTGCTGGCACTCACATTGGGCTTTGCTGAGCCCCAAAATGGACTTTGCTGGGCCCCAGATTAGGCTGGGCTTTGCTGAGCCCCACGTTGGGATTTGCTGGGCCCCAGATTAGGCTAGGCTTTGCTGGCATTCACATTGGGTTTTGCTGAGCCCCACGTTGGGATTTGCTGAACTCCAAATTGGGCTTTGCTGAGCCCCACTCTGGGCTTTGCTGCCCCAGCCAGAGCAGCCTGAGGCAATTACGAGTTGAAACCTTCTCCCACCTGAGCCTGGTTTAAACCCTGAGGGCAGAGTCCACTACTACAAACCTTTATCTGAGCCTGCTTTGGGTTTGTTTGACCTTTCTCCCACACAAGCCCAGACTCCCCAATCCAAACCCTCGCTTGGCTCCTGCTGAATGCTGGGCCTGGCTCCAGCAATCGACTCCTGCTCTGCTCCTGTTCCTGCTCGTTTGGGTAATGATTGGAAACTTTATTGTGCTGTAAACTTTCCCTTTGCGAGTTTGATACCCCTCAGAGAAGAACGCAACCCTTTGTTGTAGCTGACTGCAGGATGTGTAACTCTCCCTGGCTTCCCTAAAATATCTGATTTTTTTAGCAGAAGAGCCTCTGGCGCTCTGGAGTGAGGGAAGCCATTGCCAAGTTTGTGCTGAGTTATCACAGCCCTAAAAGCAGTGTAAATATCTGTGCTGGAGCTCAACTGGCTGCTCTGTTCTACAGCATCTTGGGGAGGTTAATGATGGAAAATTTAATGATTAAACTAAATAGCTGCTGTAGAGTTCAAAAAGGAAAGAAAGCAGGTAGTTCCAAGTCTTTGTCTTGCTCTGGTGTAAGGCCTGGGATGCCAGAATTACTTTTAAACCATGAAATTGTGTGGTTTTTAAAGCATTAGGGCTACACAAGTGAGCTGGTTCTGGAGGAGCGTTAGAGATGGGACTGGAACGGCAGGAGTGGGAAGCCTGGAATTTGCATTTTGTCAGGGTTTTCTGTTTAAGTGAAGGCTCATTTACAAGTTTGAGGAGTTTTTATTTGTTTCTTTCAGCCTTTAAAAATTAAGATTTAGAATGTGGCACGTCTGGCACCTGGCTGGTGGAAGTAACCCCCACCAAAGGAAGGCAGGGCAGGGAAGGGTGCCCGTTTTGGGAGGGATGCAGTGCAGATCTCTGCCTGGGCTGGGGATTTTTATTTCACACCAAGAGGATGGGCAGTGTCCGCGTGGAGCCGGTGTCACCTGTGTCATCGGCTGTCTGGGAATCACGGGATCACTGAGGTGGGAAAAGCCCTCCCAGAGCATCAAATCCACCCTGTGCCAGATGCCCACCTTGTCCCCAGCCCAGAGCTCTGGGTGCCACCTCCAGGAATTCCTTGGGCACCTCCAGGGATGGGCACTCCAAACCTCCCTGGGCAGTTCCAATCCCTGACCGCCCTTTCCATGGGGAAATTCCTGCTGATGTCCACCCTGCCCCTCCCCTGGCCCAGCCTGAGGCCGTTCCCTCCCCTCCTGTCCCTGTTCCCTGCGAGCAGAGCCCGACCCCCCCCGGCTGCCCCCTCCTGCCAGGGAGTTGTGCAGAGCCACAAGGGCCCCCCTGAGCCTCCTTTGCTCCAGCCTGAGCCCCTTTCCCAGCTCCCTCAGGAATTCTCCAGCCCCTTCCCAGCTCCATTTCTGTTGTGGAGCCCAAATCCCCTGCAGTCTCTCCCTGATTTTGGGGGAGCAGTGGGGACACAGCTGCTGCCCCTCAGTCCCAGCCAGGCCTTGCTGTGTTGCCAGACAAGATCTGTTATTCTCAATTTTCACCTTTGTTACAGCTTCCACTTCCAGTGAAAGCAAACAAGAGCCTTTTGTGAGCCTGAAGTGCTGCAGTAAAGATAAGGAATCACTCCCCAGCCAAACCTCTCAGGGCAGGTTTGTGGAAATCCAGGGATCTTGGCTCACACTTGTGCCCATTCCCTTAAAACCTGATCCCCAAAGCCAGGCATCCTCGCTGTGCACTGCCAGTCTCGGCCTGGATGAGAGGAATGTGCCTTTTGCCATTCAGTTGTCAGCAGGAAATCCATCCTGAGTGAGGGATCTCCTCCCTAACAGTGCCTGGTGGGGAAGCATCCCATCCTTGGAAGGGTTAGGAGCAGGCACAGCCGAGAGCAGGGTGAGGGAGGGAAGGTTTCACCCACGTAGGGTCTGGTTAGGGATGTCAGGTGTCGATCCTGCAGGAGAAACTGGCGTAGGGAGATCTGATCTTCCAGCATTCCCACCACCGTGGGGCTCTGCTTCCTTGGAATCCGCTCAGGGAGCTCCTGCACGTGCTGGGAATCGCCCTCCCCCTGCCTGCCCGCGGAGCAGCCTCGCTGAAACGCTGCGTGCTCTCCCTGAGCTCCTCCACAACCGTGTCAGGGCTCTGGAGCTTTTCACTCCAAATGCATTTTCCAGCAGCCTGGAATGCTCCAGGTGCACTTTCCTGCTGCCTTTGTAAATTCAGGTTAATATTCCTGCTGCAGAGGTTCCTTGTCCTTTCCCCCCTCCCTCAGTGCCCCGTTTCACAATGATCTGTAGGGTTTGGGCTGTGGGGCTGTGCTGTCAGCAGATGGAGACAGCGCAGCGAGGCTTTAACAGCTCTTCCTAAATTCATTGAGTTGATGATTCCCAGAGCTCCCGTGGCTTATCTGGCCGAGGAAAGCCTGGAACTGGGATGGTTTTTCTTGGCTCTGCTTCCTTGGCCAGGCTGCAGGATGAAATCTGCAGCTGCAGGGTTGGAGCTGTGCTGGGTTTCTTCTGAGGGAGCTGAGCAAGGCTGTGAATCAAAGCGGGGGGAGAGAGAGGTTTCCTGCATTTCCAGAATCCTGGAATGGTTTGGGTGGGAAGGGAATTTAAATCCCATCCCATTCCCCCCCTGCCCTGGCAGGGACACCTCCCCCTGTCCCAGGCTGCTCCCAGCCCCGGCCAGCCTGGCCTTGGGCACTGCCAGGGATCCAGGGGCAGCCACAGCTGCTCTGGGAATTCCATCCCAGCCCCTCCCCACCCTCCCAGGGAACAATTCCTCCCCAAGATCCCATCTAAATCCCTCCTCTCTTGGTTTAAGGCCATTCCCTGTGTCCTATCCTGGAAAAAGTCCCTCTCCAGCTTTCTTGCAGTCCTTTTATATCAGGAAGTCCAATTTTGCAGGGATCAGCTGAGCCCCCAGAGCGGGCAGAGAACAAAAAGAGCCCAGAGCAGCAGGTGAAATATTGCCAGTGAAATATTGATGCTCTGAGTGGGTGTGGATTCCTTTTTGCCGGTTTTTCTGATCCCAGGATGGATCAGTGAGTTGCATTTGAGAGGTGTGGAAATCCTCACACGTGTAAAATGAGCACAAGAAGTGTTTTTGGAGAGATAAATGCCTTTTGTGCCCTCAAGACAAGGAAATAATAACCCAGCCATTCCTCTGTACTTTGCTGTGACGGAACCCACATCAGCAGGCTGGAAAAGCAGATCCCAGGGATGCAAAAGCATGTGAAAAATCAAGGGTTTGGTGAAGTTTTGCAGCTGAAGAAAGCTAAAAAGCTAAAATTGCTGAACTAATACAAAAGCAAGCCCCAAACCCAGGGATGTTCCAGAGGAATGCACAGTGTAAGGGATTGATACGATTTTTTCCCCCATATTTGCCGATGTAGATCGGTGAATGAGATGCTGCTGGTCACTCCCACAGCGCCAGTGTCCCTCATTCCGCGTTCTGCAGCTCCTGTTACCCGTGACATCCGTGGGTTTTGCACCCAGGGGTGTCGGTGGGGCTTTGCCCCAGCTCCTGGTGCCAGGGGGCCCCTGGCCAGAGCTGCCACCCGGCCCTGTGTGACCACGAGCTGCTGAATGGCTCCTTAGGACAACAAAAAGGGCAAGAAAAAGCAGATTGTCGTGCACCCCGACTGCTCAGGGCGTTTTCTGGGCAGGGAGGCCATAAAGAAACCGCGGATCTGAGATTTTCCTCCACGAGGAGCACTCTGGTGTTTGTGGAAGCCGCAGCGTTGAGAGGGTGAGGGTTTGGCACACAGCAGGTTAATTCTGCCTCCCCTAAATGCTGCATTTCCACCTCATAAACCTGGTGCTGATCCCTCAGATGTGTTTTTCTCCACCTGAACTTGTAAAAAGACAAAAATAAAGGTGGATTTTCCCACACGGCTTTGCTCACCCTGCTCTCAGGAGAACCAATGCCAATTTTGGCCTTTAAAAAGAAAAAAAAAAATCAAATTTTCTTAATGTTTCTGGGCTGCTTCTTGAGCGTTGTGGGTTCCTGCCAAAAATTTGGGCAGAATTATTGCTGCTTCTGCCAACAGTTCACTTGTGTGAAAGGAGGGCAGGATAATAGGTGTGAAAACCGTGGGGATTTGGGCACCCAGGTCTCTACTGAGGGAGTGGAGGGAGAAAACATTTCTGACAGTGGTTTGTGAAGTCATTCCCACCTCGGAAATGGTCCCTGCGAGGGAGGGGGGATGGACATGCTGATTGTTTCAGAGGAGATACTCAGCTGGTGTGTCCTTCAGTGTTTTAATTAGGGCTGAAAATGGGTGGATTTGGGGATTTCCATTGGGTAAAGCCATAGGAAGCTCGGAAGGGAACTTTGAGTAAGGCCCTGATGAAAGAAAAAACCCCAAACCCTCAGCAAAAGCACTGCAAGGGAATTCTCTTGTTTTTCTTAGTGAGGAGAAAATTCCCAATAACCTCGAGAGCTGAGCTGGGGGGTGCAGTGGGGGAAGAGTTTGGGGTTTGTGATCCTGGGGCTGAGTCCCCTCTGCTGGCTCTGAAGGCATCGTGAGGGTCACATTTGGCTCTGCATCC
>VXBT01001220.1:24707-41054 GCA_013400235.1 Oriolus oriolus | reverse complement strand
TGTCGCTGGTGTCACCGGTGGCCCAGGTGTCACTGGTGGCCCAGGTGGCACTGGTGGCACTGGTGGCCCAGGTGTCACTGGTGGCCCAGGTGGCACTGGTGTCACTGGTGGCCCAGGTGTCACTGGTGGCCCTGGTGGCCCTGGTGTCACTGGTGGCCCTGGTGTCACTGGTGGCCCTGGTGGCACTCATGGCCCTGGTGGCCCAGGTGGCACTGGTGGCCCTGGTGGCACTCATGGCCCTGGTGGCCCTGGTGTCTCTCCCAGCCCCGGGCTCAGCTGGGGCCTGAGCTGGGGTGAACGGCCCCAGGGACGGAGCGGGGAGCGGCACGGGGGAACAGCCGCGGGCTGGGGGCGGCTGTGCCGCGGGAACGAGGGGCTTTTCCAGGGGGATTGGCACGGGCAGTTGGTTCCAGAGGAGTCCAGATCACTTTGGGATGTGGAGTGGAACATCTGGAGGGGTGAAGGGAAATGTGGTGTGAAGGGATCGCTCGAGAAGGGAGGAATTGCTGCTTTTTGTGCCTGAGCTGAGCTGTGCTGGTGTGTTTGTGCCTGGGTTAGGGACAGTGTTTGTGCTCTGTGCCCGATTTAAGGCCAGTTCTGGTGTTTCTGTGCCCGATTTAAGGGGTGTTTGTGCTCTGTGCCCGATTTAAGGCCAGTTCTGGTGTTTCTGTGCCCGATTTAAGGGGTGTTTGTGCTCTGCGCATGTTTTAGGGACAGTTTCGGTGGTTTTGTGCCTGATTTGAAGAGTTTTGGTGCCCAGTTTAAGGCCAGTTTTGGTGTTTCTGTGTCCAATTTAAGGCCAGTTTTGATGTTTCTGTGCCTGGTTTAGGGACACTGTGCTCTGTGCCCGATTTAAGGAGTGTTTGTGCTCTGTACCCGATTTAAGGCCAGTTTTGGTGTTCCTGTGCCCCATTTAAGGCCAGTTTTGGTGTTCCTGTGCCCCATTTAAGGCCAGTTTTGGTGTTCCTGTGCCCCATTTAAGGCCGCTGTTTGTGCTCTGTGCCCGCAGCTGTTCCAGAGGCCCAACGCGCTGGCGGTGCAGCAGCTGACGGCGGCGCAGCAGCAGCAGTACGCCCTGGCTGCTGCCCACCAGCCACACATAGGTGAGTCTGCCCTCTCCTCCTGCCCACTTCGCTGCCCTCCTCTCAATCCATGGGGAGAACACCGGGGGAAAAGGGTTGGGAGGGTTTAAAGTGGATTTTCACCGCTGATAATCAGCGCACGAGCGGAAGCGCGTTGTTAAAGATTTGCTTGTGGGTATCCCTTGCACGCTTGAAAAGCCTTTGAAAGGATTTCCCTGTGGCAGTCCCGCCCTCCTGAGGGTGCTGGTCAATCAGGAGAGGCTTTGGGAGTCTCTGAGTGAGGCATAAATCAGGGTGGCAGCACGGTGCAGTGAGGGGAAACGCACACTTTAGTATCAGCTGAACGTGCTGCCTGGGGTCTGATGAGTTAAAGCTGTAATTTATGCAAACACATGATTGATATTAATAAAAATATTCATAAAATATATTTATGACCTGAGAATAAAGCACTTAATCCTGTGTGTAGAAAACCAGGTAAACTATATAAAGGGCTGCTGCTGGATTATTAAACTTAAATGTTTTTAGCACAGTAAGCAATTTGTGGTAGGTCTTCCAGCCCAAAATCCCAATATGAACGTGTTGGGAATTTCCCAGCTCTGCACTTGTGTGCTCAGTGGAGTTCAGGGACTGAAATTACTCAGCTTTTTAACTTCCTCCCCTTCACCTTCACCTCCCCTCCACACCCCTCTCCCGCCCCCCTGGGCTCTCTCTAATGATTAAACGGTCCCCTTGCAGAGGGAGGGAATGCTCTCCCACTCCTGAGCCCATTCCAGACCAACCAGTTGGAATGCTGGGATCCTGTGGTGGGCATGGAGCTCAGAATGGGGTGGTCTGGGTCCTGATTTCCTCGCTGGAGGAAATATGGAGTAGTAACAACGATTGTTGCTGTCCAGCCTCCTGAGCAGGCTCTGTCTGCCCTGCAGGGGCACCTGAGCTGTTGGATGTAAAGCATTTCACCCCTTAAGGAGCATTGAATCCTTGGAATTGGGGTTTGTTTTTATTCCAGCTCTCTCCCCTGCATGCCAGTCCCCCCCAGTTTGTCACTCCCTACGGAAAACCACCTGTAAAAAGCTTAAAAACACAAAAGCATTTTTAAAGGAAAAACATACTTTTAGAGGACTATTTTTAAAGGAAAAACATGCTTTTAGAGGAGGATTTTTAAAGGAAAAACATACTTTTAGAGGAGTATTTTTAAAGGAAAAACATACTTTTAGAGGAGTATTTTTAAAGGAAAAACATTCTTTTAGAGGAGGATTTTTAAAGGAAAGCACCCCGAGTCTGGTGTTGCCCAGGCAGCAGCAGAGGGGTTGTGGTGGGGCTGCGGTGCCATTGGGTTTGTTTTCACTGACAGGAATGTTTTCAGCAGGTTTAGCTCCTGCTGCCTTTGTTCCCAATCCCTACATCATCAGCGCGGCGCCTCCGGGGACGGATCCCTACGCGGCCGGACTGGCGGCAGCTGCCACGTTAGGTGAGAAACTGCGGCTCTCTCTGCATTCCCGACCATTCCCTGCTCCGCAGCCGCTCTGCATCTGGGACCGTGGCTGTGAGACATCAGCACAGCGCCGTTTCTGGGCGGGGAGAGTTGGTACAGTGCTGTGTCTGTGAGTAAAACCAGAATTTGTCGTGGGAACTCTGTTTGCTGGAGGTGAGATGGGATCAGTTTTGTTTCACACTTGCAGTGGGCTCAGGCTCCCGGAGCAAATGGGAAGGGAAGCGCTCAGAGACACAAACACTGCTCCGTTTTTGGGGTGTTTCGGTCACTCACAGTACCAAGAAAAACCTCTGGAAACAAACTTAGGAACAGCTGGGAAGATGCAGGATGTGTTTCCTGCCGGGAAAGCTGTCTCTCCTTTCTGTCCAGCTCGTGGTGCATCCTGCAAATCCTTAAATTCTGTCAGGAACTGACACTCGCAGGCTCTCGGGGTGAACACACCCGGATCTGCCGAGGCTCACGCTGGGAACGCGCCCTTTTCCACATGGCAGCGAAGGTGGAGCCTCTTGTCTTCCTGCAGGATCTCCCTCCAGGCGTTCCTGTGGCAGTTCCCAAATTCCTCCCGGCTGTCACAGCCACCATGGGTGTGTCTGGAGGTGGCAGCTCCGTGGCACCACCGCTCATCGGGCACCGCGGGGGCACCGCTGCACTTTGGACTCCGGCTCTGGGTGCCAGGAGGTGCCTGAGCGCTGGGGACACAGCAGGAACGTGCTTTCAGGAGAGGGTTTTTAAAGGAAAAACGTGCTTTTTGAGGAGGATTTTTAAAGGAAAAACATACTTTTAGAGGAGGATTTTTAAAGGAAGAATGTGCTTTTAGGAGAGGGTTTTTAAAGGAAGAACGTGCTTTTTGAAGAGTATTTTTAAGGGAAAAACATGCTTTTAGAGGAGCATTTTTAAAGGAAAAACATGCTTTTAGTGGAGTATTTTTAAAGGAAGAACGTGCTTTTAGAGGAGTATTTTTAAAGGAAAAACATACTTTTAGAGGAGCATTTTTGAAGGAAAAAACCATGCTTTTAGAGGAGCATTTTTCTAACCATGCCTGGCTGTCCTTGAGCAAGGCAGAGGAAACGTTCTGTGCTGCAAGTGAACCCTGCTCTGTTTGGAGTGGGGATGTTTGTGGAGGCTCTCGCTGCTGCCACGCTCCGCTTGCAACTTGTAAACTCCCTTCAATCTTCTTTTTGTGGGTGGCTTGTCCCAAATCACACCCCCAGACCTGGGCTGTGTGTGGATGTGATGCTCTGTGCTTCGGGATGTGGCTTTGGCCCCTTCTCCAGCTCTTACATAACCCCTGCTGAGCTTTTAAGCTTCGGGGCTGCCGTGGGGTCAGCTCTGAAATGGGATTTCAGCGACTGCTGCGCACTCAGAGGGAGTTTTTAGTGGCTCCTACTGATGCACGTGAAGAATTTGGGTTGTAATTCGGGCTTTGGCCTGGGCTGCTGGGAATGCCGGCTGGGGGAGGTTGGGTGGAGGCAGCACCACCAAACGCTGTGATTCCGTGGGAGAGAGCCAAGAGCACGAGGAAAGGAGGTTCCTGCGGGCCCAGGACCTGATGAACCCTCGTGTGATGGTGAATGGAGCAGGGGGTGAATGAGCTGAGCCGCTGTTGGCAAACCCGAGTGGAAGTTCAGTCAGGACTCGGCCTGGAGGAGGTCCCAGCCCGCTGCTCCCAGCCCAGTCCCGGTTCCAGGCAGAAGGGGAGGTTTGGCAACCGTTCCTGTACAAAGAGGTTTTTCCTTGGCCTTTCTGCATCACCTCAGGGCTCCCAGAGCTCGTTTCTGAGCAGCACCGGAGTGCAGAGGAGCAGCAGGTCAGCGTTTGATTTCGTGGAAAGACCTCACGGAACCGGGCCACGTTTCCAGGAAACACCAAGTGTTGCCCACAGCTTGCTTTATTTTTCTCAGCTCTGCTGAAGCTGCAGCTGCCTGAGCTTTCGCAGCCTCTGACTAGGAGAAAACCCCATCTAGGCTGTGCTTAACCAGGCTTTTAGACATTTGAACTGAAATAACACCCCAGGGATACCTAAAGCATCCCAGAACTTGGCATCAGCGTCTCTGCTTGAATAATTCTAGATTTATGACTCTTAAAAGCAACAAAACAATGTGTAATTTGCTGGGTGTATTTATAGTGTCGCACCACTGAGAAATAGGAGTTATTTTAACCCTCTTATCAAGCTTCAGAGCCTAGAAATGAAAAGATAAACCTCATGTTGATGTTTATTTCAGAAAAGCATCTTCTCTGTCTGGACCTGAGCAGTTTTGAGAACTCTTTTTTCCTGTGATGACTGAGAGCAGCACTGGAGGGACCTGGGACATTTTAAATGTTTGTGGAAAGCCAAAAATCCTCCTTGATGTGCCTGGGAGTGTTAAATTGGGAGGACTTGGAGAAGCTCCTGAGATGGAAGAAACGAGTTTGGAGTTGTTGGGAGTTTATTGCTCACTCTCAGAGCAGAGAGGAAGCTTTAGTGTGTGTTTGATGGCAGAGATAATCTGTCAGTTACGGTTTGCCATTGTGGCAGGTTTGTCACGATTGTGAGACTGGCAGCTCTGGGAGAATGCTCTGCTCTTCCCAACAATAGCAGTGTTTTAAAGAACAAATTTGAATGCAGAAGGAAGAACTTCCTAGAAAAAAAAACCTCATTTAGATTTTAAACTGTGGAGAAGATTCTGCTGCCTTTGAATTGCCTTCCATCATTTGAGAAAGATGTCACTCAAAAAACTGAAATCTTGCCTTTTTGAAGGCCAGCTGGAAAATGATTCCCTCTGGGGCGCAGTGTCGCAGGTGGGAAAGTGTTCCTGTTCTTTGTGGGGAAGCGGATGAACGCTGGGATAGCCTGGATGCAGGAAAAGCAGAGGCTCCCGCAGCAGGTGCTGGGATTTTTTCAGCCTTGGGAGTCCTGGAATCCTGGGGCCCTCGGTGCTGAGCTGGAGCAGGCGTGGATGTGTGCACACAGCTCCCAGGACCGGGCTTTGGAGCGCCTGGACTTATCCCAGGTACCTCAGCAGCGTCAGGCAGGGCACTCTCTGCCCCTCTGGATTGGGGCAGCACCTCTGAGCTCAGCTTCCCACTCCCATCCCTATAAACCAGCACTCCATGGACACCTGCGGCTGCCGTGCTGGGAATTGCGGAGGGATCACCCCACAGGTCACTGGCGATTGCTGAGCTGCTGATTGCAGCCTTGGTTTGAGCTCCTCGAGGCAGTTTGGGTCAGGGTTAAGAGACCTTGTCACTCTCCGCAGCTCCCTGAAGGGTGGCTGTAGTTGGTGGGGGTTGGTCTCTTTTTCCAGGCAGCAGCTGACGGAACGAGAGGACACAGCCTTAAGCTGGGGAAATACAGGTTGGATATCAGGAAAAGGTTTTTTACAGGAAGAGTGATAAAGTTCTGGAATGGTCTGCCCGGACAGGTGGTGCAGTCCCCATCCCTGGATGTGTTTAAAGAGATCGGATGTGGCGCTCGGTGCCGTGGTTTAGCTGAGGTGTCGGGGCAGGGGTTGGACTCGGTGACCCTGGAGATCTCTTCCAGCCCGGTGATTCTGTGGTTCTGTCTGAGCTGGTGTCCCTGCTCCTCATCCCGGGCTGTTCGTGCAGGGAGCAGGGACGGCTCCTGCTCGGGAGGTGGGAGTGGGCAGGCCCAGCTGGAAGCACAGCCCCCGCTCTGGGCACGCTTACAGCTGGGTTTGCCAGTGGTTCCTGAAAGGAGCAGCCGCGGGTGTCCAGCAGCGGCCCTCGTGTGGGAATCACTGGGAATGTTTGCTGTCAGAGGCGCCAGAATGGCTTTTATTTTCCCAGGAATGCTGAGCTCTCACCAGTGCAGCAGCAGGTGCAGCATCTCCTGGAGGGAGCAGCTCTGGGTGTCGCTGCAGTCTGGCAGTGATGCCACACTTGCCCTCACTGAGAGCTCGCTTCGGTGATGAGCCTCTCCCTCCGCGCGCTCGGAGCAGCTGAGCCAGACTCGCAGCCCTTTTAAGCCCAGCTGCCTGCAAACTTCAAAGCTTTTGTGTCTCCTCCAAGGCTTTGGCAGCAACCTCTGACAAGGAGAAAAACCCATCTGGGCTGTGCTTGGTTGATAATTAGAGCTGAGACTGAAATATCCGAGAGAGATGCCCAAAACTGTGCGCAGATGAAGGGGATTGCAGCAACTTCCAGCAGCCTGAGGGCAAATGCAGGTTAATGAGTTGCATTAAAATGGAGCAGTTGCAGCTCTTGCCCTGTTGGGTGCAGAAGAACCCTGGGAGTCGGGGTCTGATGTGCATTCAGTGATTGTAAACAGGTTAAAATCACTCCCTGGGTACCTGTCTGTGCCTGCTGAGGCACCACGGGCACCGCCTGCGTGGCACTGATTCGTTTGCTGCAGGTTTTTTTCCATTTTAGCCACCACTGCTCATGAATTTCCTGGTCGGAAGGTAAGAAATGAGTGGTTGCTGCTCCAGGTTTGAGTAGGAGAAGCAGGTCAGCCTCTCTGATCCTGTAAATCCAGTGAGGATGGGCCTTGGGGTGGGATACAAATCCAGGGGTTCAGCAGCTGCCTGGAATTGGCCAACACCTCCCTGCTGTGCACTGAGCTGGGCACCTCAGTCCTGAATTTGGGGAAAGCACGGTGGTCAAAACCAGAATAACGTAAGGAGAGTAACTCTTACACATCTGAAATACAGATTTAATGTTTGGCATGAAACGTGGAATGAACGTCCTGAGGTGTGGATGTGGGAGCAGGAGCTCATCCAGATCCTCAGCATCTGCAGGAGTTCAGTGGAGCCAAACGTGTCACTGTAAAAGAAAATGAAATAAAGAAGAAAGGAACAAAAACCAGAAGGAAAAGGGGCTTGCAGGATTTTCCCCCTTTGTTCCAGCCAGGCTGGCACTGAGCACTCAGCAGTGTCTGCACCTCCCTTTTCACAGCATCCCTCGTTTTCTGTGGAACCACAGACTTGGTCAGAACCCAAGTGCTGAGTGTCTCTCTTTAAAAAAATCCCTGTTTTTACTCCAGGCATGACCAAGGTTCCCTAAAGGTTTGTTTATTCCAGTGTCACACCTGACTCTGGCTCTGCCTTGAGCTATTCCCGCCGCGGGGAAGGAGCCCTCGGGATTGGGGATGGATTTGGGAATCAGGAAACACTTCTGCTTCTCTGCTGACCTTTTGTAAAGATCTCAAACAGTCTCATTAAAAAATATTCCTGGATTGCCATCAGTGTTATTTGGTGGGCAGGGCTCCTCCCTCCAGCTCAGAGAGCTTCCTCAGCGTTATTCCAGCAGGGATTATTTAAGGATGGAGGCTGCCATTCTGCTGCCTCCAAATTGCCGTGGTGTCCTGAGGCCTGGTAAACACAAGGAATCTTCGAGAGTGAGGCTTTTCCTGCTGCTCTCGGAGATGATGATGATGATGATTATTATTATTATTATTATGCCTCTTGAGTTTGAGAAGGAAATGTGAAGTTTGGGGAGGGGATGTGGGAAGGGACAGGATCGTGCAGCCTCTTTTAGGGGGGTTTGCAAATGCAAAGCAGGGCTGGAAAAAAACCATTTTGACACTTGAGAGTAGGGGCAGTGCAGCTGTGGAGGGGGTTTGTGGTTCACTGAGGAGCTGAGTGTGGATGGCAGTGAGCTGTTAACGGCAGCTGGGATGAGAAGGTGATCTCTGTGCTTGAACAAGGTTCCTCTGTTTGGGTTAAGGTTTTGTTCCCTCCCTGTAAAACCAGGGCACACCAACATGGAATCGCTGCTGGCAGAGTTGGGCCTCACGCAGCGATGAAATCCCAGGTCTGACTTGGTGTGACACAAATGCCAAATGCTGTGTGTTTGCAGAGGATTCCCTGCAGATCCCCTTGACCCAGCCCCGGTGAGCGGTGGGGTTGGGGTGCTGTGTGCCCCTGTGGGAGCTCACCCCGCCCTCGCTGTGTTGCAGGTCCGGCCGTGGTCCCTCACCAGTACTACGGGGTCACTCCCTGGGGAGTTTATCCCGCCAGCCTCTTCCAGCAGCAAGCGGCCGCCGCCGCCGCCGCCACCAACTCGGCCAACCAGCAAACCACGCAGCAAACCCAGCAGGGCCAGCAGCAGGTAAGGCCTGGGGGCTTCCAGGGAATGCCTGGGCTTTGGGTAGGGAGCGTCCTGAGCTGGGAATAGGCCCCCAAAGATCGTGGATTCCAGCCCCTGGCCCTGCCCAGGCACCCCAACAACCCCACCCTGGGCATCCCTGGCAGCGCTGCCCAAACGCCCCTGGAGCTCTGGCAGCCTCGGGGCGGTGCCCGTTCCCGTGGCCATTCCCATTCCCGTGGTCATTCCCATTCCCGTGGTCATTCCCTCTGGGGGAAGAACATCAGGAAGAATTTCTTCCCAGAAGAGGGATTGGGCTGCCCGGGGAGGTTTGGAGTCCCCATCCCGGGAGGTGTTTAAGGCAAGCCTGGCTGTGTCACTTTGTCACTCGGTGCCGTGGTCTGGGTGACAAGGCGCTGTCAGGTCACAGGTTGGGCTTGATGGTCTCAAAGGTCTTTTCCAACCCATCTGGTTCTGTGTAAAACCCAGCCCAACCCTCCCTGGCACAGGTGCAGCCATTCAGAACCCTGCTTTTATCCGTGACTGCTCCTGACCTCCGCTCTGTGAGGAGAAAACCCTTTGGCCTCTCCTGAAAAAAAGGGACAAGAGCCATCTGTACATTTGGAATTTGATTTCTCCATCGTGCACAGGGAGAGCGGCACCTGTACGTGGGTGGGGGTGAATTATTGAGGAATTAGTGTTCGGAAAACATGAGTGGGTCGGGTTGGGAACGGCCTGAGCTGTGCAGCAGCGAACCCGTGGGGCTGTTGGTGTGTGAGGGGGAACCATCAGGGACCAGGACTGGGCTTCAGTCCCCTCAGCAGCTCTCCTGTCTCCTGCTTGGGTGATGGAGGTGACCGAATAAAGAACAACTGGCAGCTGAATTTTTCAGCTCGGAAGCTGAAAACCCTTTGAAAAGCAAACCCTAGCGTGAGGAGCTGTTACAAGGCCTTTAGAGATGCAGCAGGCGTGAGCTGAGAGAGCTTCCGCAAAGGCTCAGGCTATTAAAATAAAATATCTCCGTGCCAGTGGCCTTTATGGGAGTTTTCATTAGTTTTATGGCCGTGGAGCAGGCGTGAGCGGGGTCGGGAGCAGGTTTGTGGTGCAGACCTGCCTCCGTGAGGGGCTGCAGCGGGGGCTGTTTGCATGAAAAGTGCTGAGGCAAAGGCTTTGGCAACCTGGAGCCCTGAGTGTGGACGCTTGATTTGTGACCCTTGTGACATCTTAATGGTGTGGCAATAAAACCCAGCAGCATTCCAGCGCTGCACCCCCTGGAATTCCCAGCTCCCAGAGGTTCCCTGGCCTGGGGCGTTCCTGTCCAGGCGCTGGCAGCTCCGCAGGCTCGGGGGGCACGTCCACATCGGGGAGCTCAGATCCTTCCCAGCCCCTCCGTGCACAAAGTCGGCTCTTCCTGTTGGTGAAGGTGACAGGTGACAGTCACGGTGTCACCCTGGCAGCAGGATGTGCTGAGCACACCAGGATGGCTCCTTCAATAAGCTGAGCTTGCAGCTTCCTGCAGCGGCTCTGAGCGAGGCTTTGGCAAACGGGGCCTGTCCCAGGGAATGGCAGGAGAGGCCACTCTGCCGCCGTCCCTTGTGAGAGCAGCGCACACCCCACAGCACCTCCTCCCTGCAAACCCCGCTCTGCGCTCTGCTCATGGTTTCCTGGGGGTATTTCTTGTGCCACCAGGGCTCTGCTTTCTGCAGGGTGGCTTGGAGAGCCCTGGGTCACCTCCTGTCACCGGCCCCCAGCTCCTGAATTGGGCTTTGTAAGGTTTCTGCTCCAGGGGGCTTTTCGTGGGGCTGTGGTGGCAGGGACCAAACGTCAGCTGATGGCTTGTGAACACTTGTGACAGAGGATGAGTGTTGGAGGTGGGATCAGGGGATTGGAAGGTTGGACGAGCTCTCTAAAGATCATCGAGTCCAAGCATTGACCCAGCACTGGCAGCTCCACCGTGACGCCTGCTCCCGGCACCGCATCTGTGTGTGTTTTGAGCACTTCAGGGATGGGGGCTCCACCACTGCCCTGGGCAGCCTGTTCAAAGCCTGACCACCCTTTCCATGGGGAAATTCCTGCTGATGTCCACCCTGCCCCTCCCCTGGCCCAGCCTGAGGCCGTTCCCTCTCTTCCTGTCCCTGTTCCCTGCGAGCAGAGCCCGACCCCCCCCAGCTGCCCCCTCCTGTCAGGGAGTTGTGCAGAGCCACAAGGGCCCCCCTGAGCCTCCTTTGCTCCAGGCTGAGCCCCTTTCCCAGCTCCCTCAGCCGCTCCTGGGGCTCCAGCCCCTTCCCTGGACACGCGCCGGCCCCTCCGTGTCCGTTTTGAGTGTCAGGAAAAGCCGATTAAGAGCAAAGGAGAGAGGGAGCCCCTATGGCTGCTGCTGCTCCTGCTGCTGCCTGGCGATGGTGGCTCTCTCCTGGATCCCAGAATAACCCCATGGCTGTTCTGTCCTCTCCAGGTTCTCCGTGGAGGAGCCAGCCAGCGTCCCCTGACTCCCAACCAGAACCAGCAGGGCCAGCAGACCGATCCTCTGGTGGCCGCCGCCGCCGTCAACTCCGCGCTCGCCTTCGGCCAGGGGCTGGCGGCGGGAATGCCAGGTACCAGCGCTCCCCAGGGCCGGGCAGAGCCTGCCAAGGGGCATCTCCTGGGGCTGCCTCAGCCTGGCATCAGCGGTGCCCGCTTGTGTTGGTTTGGGGGTGAAGGTGGGGTTCGTGCCAGCGTGGGCTGTGTCCCCCCGGGCAGCACTCAGGGGTGTCGCAGGTGACAGCAGTGTTCTCACCCTGTGGCTGCCTTGTGCTCCGAGAATCGATGGCTCCGATGGAAAATCGCCTCCAGATTTTTCTGTGGATCGTCCGAGCCTACGGGATCTGTATTTCAAACCTCACAGCTTTCTCAGCCCCGTTCTTTCATCTCAGCTCTCCGTCCCTGCCCGCTGCTCGACTTAACAGCGGCTTCCCCTCCATGATTGCTCTTCCCAGAGGCTTAAAAACAGGGAAAGAAAAGGGATAAAAGGGAGCAGGGGTTGGTTCTCATTCCTAGCTCTTCATGGAGCTGCTGTAGGGATTCTGACTCAGGTCTGTGAGGCTTTGGGGTAAAACGTTGCTGACGTTCAGTTACTCAGGATATTGTTGCGATGGCAGAGGACAAACCTGAGCTCACCAGAACAATGTGCAGACACGTCCTGCTGGTCAGATGTAGGGAAAAAAGGATTATTTGGATTTATTATTCGGATTTCAGGTCTCCTTGCTGGCAGTGTCACGTGGTTGTTAATGGGGTTTTTTTATTGTGTAAGAAGAACGTTGCAGCATTGAGTTACAGAGGGAACTGTGCAGATTTCCTTTAATCCTCCGTGTTACTTGAGCTGTGTTTGCAAAGCAAATACACACAAATACACAATTACAGATACATGTTTGTGCCTGTATTTGCAAAGCAGCTGTTCCCAGGGAGCATTTTCTTTGTGACCCCCCCACCTTGGAGAGTCACTGCGTTTAATTTTAATGTTTTCATTTCATGTAGAATTCCATCATGAGGCATTCTGCTGCCAGTCTGCTGCTGTGGGTATCACCAGCATTTGTGAGGGTTTATTTACCTACATCAAAGGATATTTTATGGCACCAGCCTTCCAAAACACACAGCTGGGAGTTCCCTGTGGGTGCACCCTGGACATGCCGGGTGTTCCCAGCTCTGAGAAATCCCTGCACACGTTGTACTTAGAATGGAACAGAAATGGTGCTTTTGTGTTTTAAATGCTTTTTTTAGCTGAATTTACCCTGGGGACAGTGTAATACGAAAGGTTCAGGGGAGTAAAAAGTCTTTTCTACCTGGAAATCTTACCTGGTGGTAATTCCTCAGCTCAGAGTTAGGGATAATATTCCCAAGTGTTTAAAAATCTTACCTGGTGTGAAGTCGTGGGGGTTTTGGGCGCTGTTGTGTTTTTTTTCCCTGTTGAGATTTTCTTTTAAAAGCCCTGCAGTGACCTGGAGATGGCTGAGCTGTTTGTCACCTGCCCTGTCACCTGTGTTTGCCTCTGCAGGGTACCCAGTGCTGGCTCCTGCTGCTTACTACGACCAAACCGGAGCCCTCGTGGTCAACGCCGGGGCCAGGAACGGCCTGGGGGCCCCTGTGCGCCTGGTGGCCCCTGCCCCTGTCATCATCAGCTCCTCTGCAGCCCAGGCAGGTGAGTCCTGTCCCTCCTGGTCAGTCCTGTCCCTCCTGGTCAGGCAGGTGAGTCCTGTCACCTCCTGGTCAGTCCTGTCCCCTCCTGGCCAGGCAGGTCAGTCCTGTCCCCTCCCTGGTCAGTCCTGTCCCCTCCCTGGTCAGTCCTGTCCCCTCCTGGTCAGTCCTGTCCCCTCCTGCTCAGTCCTGTCCCCTCCTGGTCAGTCCTGTCCCTCCTGGCCAGGCAGGTCAGTCCTGTCCCCCCTGCTGGTTCAGCCAGGTAAGATCTGCTCCCTCCAGGTGACTGCTGTGTCCCCTGTGTCCCCACCCCTCTGTGCTCCGCTGGCAATGATGACAAACTTGCCCTCACTGAGATCCATCCAGGGATTGTTGTTGAGAAATGTTCTCTGTGCTCAACTTCCCTGAGCCTCCGGAGCAGCCACGGAGAGGGAGAGGGCCAGGAACTTGAATTATTTTGTAGAGTTTCATGGCAGTTCACATTTGTCCCCTGGCCCCTGCTTGCCCACCTGCTCGAGCCTTGAGAATTCCCAGATGGCTCCAGGGAGAGCCCAGAGCCCCTTGCAGGGCCTGAAGGGGCTCCAGGAGAGCTGGAGAGGGACTGGGGACAAGGCCTGGAGGGACAGGAGCCAGGGAATGGCTTCCCAGTGCCAGAGGGCAGGGCTGGATGGGATATTGGGGAGGAATTGTTCCCTGGGAGGGTGGGGAGGGGCTGGGATGGAATTCCCAGAGCAGCTGTGGCTGCCCCTGGATCCCTGGCAGTGCCCAAGGCCAGGCTGGCCGGGGCTGGGAGCAGCCTGGGACAGGGGGAGGTGTCCCTGGGGTGGCACTGGATGAGTTTTGAGGTCCTTTTCACCCCAAACCATTCCATGATTTGCACTTTATGGTACCACCACCTCTAGAACGGCCTTTGCCGTGAGTTGCTTTGGCATTTGTTTGGGTTCCTTGGGAGTTCAAGGCTGTGAAAGGATTTCTCAGCCAGAACCCGTTGGTGTGAGCAGCCCCCGCCAGCGCTGGGCTCGGATTATGCAATGGGCCTTTTAATTGTTTTCTCGTAGCTCTTGTTTATTTTGCTTTTTCTTTAACTTTGGGACTGGCTGAAAACCAAAAGTCCTCGGGTTTGATGTTCTTGGCACCGCGGGTTCGCGTTCCATCTGCTGAAGGATCGTTTCAATTATTTCAAAACCTGGGTTTCTTAATTGGCCCTTGGGAGCGCGGGGCTGCGCTGGTTGGGCTCTGGGATCTTCGGAGAGAGAGCCACTCCTGCCCTTGGTCTGTGCAGCTCCAGCAGCACGAGAGCAGCGATAACGTGGGCATGGCTGGGGGCAAGACTGGGACAGCTCAGAAAAAACACTGCTTTATGCAGAGTTTGGCCTGAAAGAAAAGACCTGTAGCAATTCAAAGCGACCCGCTAAGTTTTAACCTCCAGAAGTGCGACATAAGTGGATTTTCTCCGTGCTTTTTCCAATGTTCCCCCGATTTGTGTGTCCCGCAGCGGTGGCGGCGGCCGCAGCGTCGGCCAACGGAGCAGCGGGAGGGCTGGCGGGGACCACCAACGGCCCCTTCCGGCCCCTGGGCACGCAGCAGCCCCAGCCCCAGCCCCAGCAGCAGCCCACCAACAACCTGGCCTCCAGCTCCTTCTACGGCAACAACTCGCTGAGCAGCAACTCGCAGAGCAGCTCGCTGTTCTCGCAGGGCTCTGCCCAGCCCGCCAACACCTCCCTGGGCTTCGGCAGCAGCAGCTCCCTGGGAGCCACGCTGGGCTCGGCGCTCGGCGGCTTCGGCACAGCAGGTGAGCAGCGCGGCCTTGGCGCGAGAAGGAGGGCGCCGAGAGCCCCGCGTGTAAGGATCTGCTGGAGTTTGTGCTCTCAGCAGATCTTGGGTGTTAAAGATCGTTTTAAATCTTTAAATCATCACAAATGATGCTGTGATGCTACACAAATCTGCTTCAGCGTTGGGAGTGAGGGTGGAAGAAGGTCTTTAATGTCATCTTGCCCCTTGCTGTGGGCAGCCTGTCATTTAAAAGGCAGGGTTGGTGTGAGGAAGGGGATGCAGGCGTGTGGGAAATGGAGGGGTTTTGGAGAAAAGGGGCTGTGCAGTCGATGACCAGCGAGCGGGACGGGCTGGCAGGGGGACAGGCTGGGCTCTGCGGGGACAGCAGCAGCGGTGGCTGTCCCCTCCTCACCCAGCCCGGCCTAACTGGAGGTTTTCCTTTAGGGACTGCTTCAGGCTTTGCAGAGCTGCAGCAGTTCCTGGCAAAAATGCTTTTAGTAGATGGTAATTGGCAGTCCTGCAGTAATTGAGTTGGTTTGTTACACACACCATCAGTCAGCCCCTTGGTAAGGATTTCCCCTGCATGTGAAGTTCTGGGCTGGCAGGAGTTGGCTCCCGAGTGTCTCCACCCCTCTCACCTCGGAGTGAAGGCTGAGGAGCTGTTCCTGACTTTAAAAAGGCTCATCTGAGGTGGTTTCCCTGCCTTATTCTGGGAATTGTGTCCATCACACACCTGAGGAGTCGCTGTGGCTGTGAGACCCCTCCCATGCATGGTTTGATGTTGTTGGGCAGCTTTGTTGGGTTCCTTTCGGAATCAAACCCATCCAGAGATGTCTGTAGGGTTTTTTAGGGTTTTTTTTTCTCCTTAGATTTGTTTTTTTGAAGTGGAACAATTGTTTTAATTACAGCTCAGTCTTAGGGCAGTAATTAATTCCTGATCTTTGCTACTTTCATCAGCGTGAGGGGCGGGTTCCAACCTGGCTGCATCCGAGCAGGCTCGGGGAGGTGCTGCCACCTCACAGAGCAGCAGTCTGAAATAAAAACTTACTCTAAATATTTCTCCTCAACCCAGCCTGAGAATCTGAACCATCCTGGTTCCAGGTAAACACAGCATTTGCTTCTCTCCCCTCAGTTTATTTAACTGATTGAATTCCATGAGTGGTTTGCTCAGTGCCAAGGTGCACAGAGCTGTTTTCCCTCAGTCAGTGAGTACAACTCTGACCCTGCTGCTTCTGGAGCCCGTGTGCACTCCTGAAAAACGATGGGATCACTGCAGTTAACAATTCCACCAGTTATTAAACAAGGTTTTAATGCAACATTGATTTTTTTTTCCCCTCCAGTTGACAGTGCATTTAAAGTTTGTATTTGCCTGTCGGGAGAGCTCTTAAAAACCAGGGGGGTTGTGAGTGAAATTGGATCCTGATTTGCAGCTCCACAAGGCTGGGGGCAAATGGGAGCTGCTTCCTCCTCTGAGGAAAGGGGAGCACGAGGATTTCAGGTGTCCCCTGAGTGCTCAGGATGTCCCCAAGGTGCTCAGGGTGTCCCCTGAGTGCTCAGGGTGTCCCCAAGGTGCTCAGGGTGTCCCCTGAGTGCTCAGGGTGTCCCCCGAGTGCTCAGGGTGTCCCCAAGGTGCTCAGGGTGTCCCCTGAGTGCTCAGGATGTCCCCAAGGTGCTCAGGGTGTCCCCTGAGTGCTCAGGGTGTCCCCAAGGTGCTCAGGGTGTCCCCTGAGTGCTCAGGGTGTCCCCCGAGTGC
Source organism: Oriolus oriolus (assembly GCA_013400235.1). Lineage (NCBI taxonomy): Eukaryota > Metazoa > Chordata > Aves > Passeriformes > Corvidae > Oriolus > Oriolus oriolus. The sequence continues at coordinate 24,760 of VXBT01001220.1, read as the reverse complement.
TCAGGGTGTCCCCAAGGTGCTCAGGGTGTCCCCTGAGTGCTCAGGGTGTCCCC
>VXBT01001220.1:1820-18750 GCA_013400235.1 Oriolus oriolus | reverse complement strand
CGCCCCTCCGTGCCCTGGCCCCATGAGGCCCATCCATGCCCTGTTCCCGTGTCCCATGAGGCCCATCCCTGCCATGTTCCCGTGTCCCATGAGGCCCATCCATGCCCTGTTTCCGTGTCCCATGAGGCCCATCCCTGCCATGTTTCCGTGTCCCATGAGGCCCATCCCTGCCATGTTCCCGTGTCCCATGGAGCCCATCCATGCCCTGTCCCCATGGAGCCCATCCCTGCCTTTTCCCTCGCAGGGGGGCTGACGAACGGCAGCGGCCGCTACATCTCGGCGGCGCCGGGAGCCGAGGCCAAGTACCGCAGCGCCAGCAGCGCCTCGAGCCTGTTCAGCCCCAGCAGCACGCTGTTCCCGTCGTCGCGCCTGCGCTACGGCATGTCCGACGTGATGCCCTCGGGCCGCAGCCGCCTGCTCGAGGACTTCCGCAACAACCGCTACCCCAACCTGCAGCTGCGCGAGATCGCCGGCCACATCATGGAGTTCTCCCAGGATCAGCACGGGTCCAGGTGGGCTGGGAGCCCGGGCACGGCTGCTCCTGGAGGGGGCATCGGTTGTGTTTCTTCGGTTGAGTTTCGCGGTTGATTTCCGCGATCGTGGTATCCAACGTTGTCTTCATCCTGTCCCCTGCCCCCAGAAGGCTTCTTTTAACACGGTCCTTGCCAGGGCAGCAGGAGAGGTGGGAGAAACCTGAGGATGGAGGCAAAGGCAGTGGAAACAGTAAAAAAGCTAAAATTTGTCGCCTCCCGAAGCCAAGGCAGAGCAAGGAATAAGTGAGAAAAGCCACGCAGTGCCACGCTCTGACCCTTCCGAGGTTGAGGACAAGTGCTGGTAGCAGGAATTCCTCCTCTAAAGGAGCTTTCCTGCTTTGTGGTTTGCTCACTCATCCCACTGGCACAGCTTAATTCATTTTAAAAGCCAGCTGGACACGAGACTGCTGCGTTATTCCATTGAGATCTGCTTTGCTTGGAATGAGGATTCCGGCATGTGGCCATGGACCTCATGGCTGTGACCACCCCGAGCTTTCAGATGGCTGGATAAAACAATTGTGCTTGAAAGATGTGGTTTGCAAGAGCTTTATGAGTTGTGGATCACTGAAATGTCTGAAATTTGGGTATTTAACTTGTAGCGGGACGCTCAGGTTAATGAAAGTGCTTCGTCTTCACGGCATAATGGGATTTGTCACGGTGGTTTCTGGGACAGGCGGGTGAGGCTTTGGAGAGGGTTTGAATGAACAGATGTGCCCGTGGCATCACACCAGGGCCTGCTTTTCAGGTTTATTCAGCTGAAACTGGAGCGTGCCACCCCGGCAGAGCGGCAGCTGGTGTTCAACGAGATCCTGCAGGCGGCCTATCAGCTCATGGTGGATGTGTTTGGGAATTACGTCATCCAGAAGTTCTTCGAGGTGAGTCTGCCTTTCCCTGCCGGTCTTCCTGGGGTTCCTGCTGTCCCGAGGTGTTGGATGAGCCTGGAAAAGCCTGCCTGGAGGCTAAACCCGTGGATAACCGTCAGCGCTGACACCAGCTCCTCCCCACAGGCTGTTGGATCTTTCCCGCTGGGGTGGCTGAGGGTGGGACTCAGGTTCATGTGCACAGTAACCCTTTTTGGGATGCAGAAGTGTGGCCATGAACAGCAGCGTGTCCAGGAGATGTCAGTTTCCTGTGGCAAGGGGAAGGGGGTTGGAATGAGCTGAGCTGTAAGGTCCCTTCCAGCCCCGACCACTCTGGGATTCTGTGAGGTGCAGATCCAGCAGAACTTGTCCAGGGTGAGCTGTCGGTGCTCGTGGATTTGGGAACACGGGAGAGGCTTCTCCAGCAGCTGCTGGGTCAGTGCTGTGTCCCACCCCCCTCCCTCTCTCTGGACCCTGCTCTGGTCCTTCTCCACCTGCTGTTCTGGTGTTGCTGCAATTGAGAATCAGAATCACGGAATCTCCTGAGCTGGAAGGGACCCCCAGGGATTGCCCAGTCTGGCTCCTGGCCCTGCGCAGACACCCCAAGAACCCAGCACTGCTGGGGCTGTGGCAGCCTTGGGGCTGTGACCTGTCCGGGCTGGTGGCCTGGAGGTGTCACCTGGTGGCTCCGGCCCCTTCGGGGTGTGCCAGGCAGACACACAACACGTCCGGCTGTGCCAGTTCACCCCCTCCCCGTGGGGCTGACTCTCCTCAGTGGGCAGCTCTTGTCTCCAGGGCGGGAGGGCAGTGCCAGTGGCCAGGGCAGGGGTTTGTGCTGGCAGTGACCATGTTTCCCGTCCCAGTTTGGCAGCCTGGAGCAGAAGCTGGCTCTGGCAGAGCGCATCCGTGGCCACGTGCTGTCCCTGGCCCTGCAGATGTACGGCTGCAGGGTGATCCAGAAGGCCCTGGAGTTCATCCCCCCAGACCAGCAGGTAATTGTAAGTTTCAATTTTAACTTTCTTCTTGATGTTTGACGTTCCTGAGCTGTCCCCTCCTGTCACCCTCGTGCCTGGTGTTCCCTTGGTTTGGTTCCTGGCATGTTTGTGGTGTTCCTTGTGCGTGATGAGTCCGTGCCACTGTCCTTGGGTGTCGTTGTCACCTCTTTGTCCCCCTTCCCTGGCCATGGGGCTGCTTCTCTGTTAATTCCATAGAAACAGGGAAAACTGAGAATGAGGGTGAATTGAAAGAGGTTTTTAAATCCCTCGAAGGAAGAGTTTTGCCTTTAATATTCACCGAGTTATTGCAATGTGGGTCAGCATCCCGCGCTCCTGCAGGGAGATGGATGAGGAGCTCCTCGTTCTGGCTTTGGAGAGATGTGGCTGATAGCCCCACTCAGAGCTCATTAATAAAGCTCTTCCTCAAGGGTTTTAGGAACAATGAATTGAGATGAAAAATACGCTGGGCAGGCTGGCTCAGAAAGGGTTGGGAATGGCTGTAACGGGAATCTCAATGTAGGTTATGGAATTAACAGTCTCAGAGAAGCTTTAGGAGTGGTCCTTCCCTCTAGGCTGAGCATGAGCCAAGTGTGTCAGTGGGGCGGTGCCAGGCTCCAGCACTGCTGCTCCAAGGATTTGCTGTCTCCTCCAGAATGGCATTTCTGAGTACTCAGCTCTCCCAAAATGCCTGGCTTTGATTCAGCCACAAAACTGAACTCGCCCAGATTTCGTCGTAGCATTAAGATGCCCCCGAGTGTCATTTCTGTTCCTGAGTGAAGCTTTCACCCTGCACATGGGGTACCTTAGCCATGTCTAAACTTCATTAATTCCTTAATTATCACTTGTGTAAAAGCCCAGCAAGTTCTGAGCCCAGAGCTGACGCTGTTTCAGTGACAGGTGACCCTGATACTCAAAGAATTCCTGAACTTTGGGCATTTTAGATTTGCTTCTCTTTGAGGGGAGCAGAGAGGAAAATGGGGGATGCACAGGAAAGCTGTGGATCAGTTGGGATTTCTTTATTTGGATACTTGGAAGAGGATGCTCATCAAGCAGGAGGGCTTCATCTTCCTGCAATCCCAGGATGGTTTGGGTCCTGTTCCAGGGACCCTCCCCACAGGCCAGGTTCTAACGGGATGCAGAGCAGGCTTTTCCCTGGTGGTTTCTGTAGCCCAGCAAAGCTGCGTCTCCTGGCCACCGGAGCATCCCTCACCCTGTGCCACTCCTGCCCGTGCCAGCTGTGCCCTCCTGAGCCGGGGATGCTGGTGGTGCTTTCTGTTTGCGCTCTCCTCTCCCGTAGAACGAGATGGTTCGGGAGCTGGACGGGCACGTGCTCAAGTGCGTCAAGGACCAGAACGGGAACCACGTGGTGCAGAAGTGCATCGAGTGCGTGCAGCCGCAGTCCCTGCAGTTCATCATCGACGCCTTCAAGGGACAGGTGAGGCCCTGCCCAGCTTCCATCCCCGCTTGGAGCAGCCTCGGGGTGGCTTCAGCTCCCGGGAATTCTCCGTTCTAGCAACCAGCGCTCGCAAGGTTGATGCAGCCACGTGAGGGAGTCCTTGGTCACGTCCCTGATACCATCTCTGGGCACATCTGTCAGAGCAGATCAGGATGGGTTGGAGAGCAGATCAGGATGGGTTGGAGAGCAGATCAGGATGGGTTGGAGAGCAGATCAGGACTGGTTTGAGAGGAGATCAGGATGGGTTTGGAGAGGAGAACAGGACTGGTTTGGGAGCAGATCAGGATGGGTTTGGAGAGGAGAACAGGACTGGTTTGAGAGCAGATCAGGATGGGTTTGAGAGCAGATCAGGATGGGTTTGGAGAGCAGATCTGTCAGAGTAAAGCCTCCTTGCACAAATCTGTTCTCCTGCAGTTTTGAATATTTTTGAGTGATGAGGGCAAACAAGGCTCTCCCCAGTCCATCTTCCCAGCAGAGTTGGTGAGAAGAGTTTTGTGCTGCTGGGGTACCTTAGTCCTGTCTAAACTTCATTAATTCCCTAATTGTCACCTCACTTGTGTAAAATCCCAGCAAGTTCTGAGCCCAGAGCTGATCTCCTTTCAGTGACAGGTGACCCTCATACCCAAAGAGTTCATGAACTTTGGGCATTTTAGATTTGCTTCTCTTTGAGGGGAGCAGAGAGGAAAATGGGGGATGCACAGGAAAGCAAAATGTCATTATGGTCCCTGTCTGTGCAGGTGGCTCAAAGAAATGCTGAGTGCTGGTTCCCAAGGGCCTCAGAGCAAGGGAAAAACAGGAGTTTCATCTAGAAAAGGGCAAACGTCCTTGATTCTCTTGGTTTTTTTGCTTTTTTATTGGTGTCCTCTCCTGAATTGGTGTCCTGGGTATCGGTTGTGTGTGGCTTTACTCTGCCTGCCTCAGTTCCTGGTACAGAAGGGCTGCTTTGGCTGTTCCCAGCCTCAGTTTAACTGGCTTTGCAGGGACACTTGGAAGTTTTGAGGATTTGCCATGGGGATGTGAGGGCAGCCAGGGGCTGTTACAGCAGGAACCGGGAGCTGGGAGTCCTGGGAAAGCGGGGATTTGCTTGGCTGAGTCAAAACAAGCAGGATTGTGGCTGGAAACCTGCTCAGCGAATTTCCTGGTTAGAGTTTAAGCTTTGGGAGTTTGGGAAGGCAGGAACGTCTCTGGGAGCTCAGCTGATGGCGCTGACATTTCCTTGCCCAGTCATCCCAGTTTCATCTGCACCTTCACATGGCAGATTAAACTGATCACCTCCAGATGATTTCCCTGCAGTTAATTGCGCTCCAAGCCCTGTTTCCCTGCAGGGTTTACTCACCAGTTATTAAAAATGCGTGACTGTTGATTTAAACTTCAATGCTTGGATTTGCTGCTGTTGTTAAATCAAAGCAACCAAACGGGACTTTGTGCTTCAGACAGAGAAGGGAGCAGCAATAATAAAATGTGTCATGTTCTCACCACAGATCTGCTAATCCATTAGAAATGAGAAAGATTCTTTGTTGTCACTTCTCCTAAGCACCGTTAAGGCTTTTAAACAAATCCAAACAGTTGAGGAAAATCCTTTGCTGGGCATTTTCAACTTTTCTGGCTCGTAGCATTTCTTAAATAACTCAAAATTTGTGCTGGCAAACAACGTGCTGGAATTATTTGGGAAAAATTACCAAGCTTCCAGCAGTGCTTGGTTCTTCCAGGGGTTTTTTAATGAACCGAGAGGTTTTACCTTTTGTTTTTCATGGATGGGGAAGCTGAGGCTTCCCTGGGTAGGGGTGGGATGTGCCTGGGATCCCAGTGGGTGTTCCCAGCTGCAGCGGGTGCTGCCCAGAGCCAGCATTCCCTGCCTGAATCCCGGAAGGTTTTTGGGATTGCCGAGGCTGACGGGACGTTGCTGCCCGCGCTGTGTCCTTCGTGCGCAGGTGTTCGCTCTGTCCACGCACCCGTACGGCTGCCGCGTCATCCAGAGGATCCTGGAGCACTGTCTTCCCGAGCAGACCCTGCCCATCCTGGAGGAGCTCCACCAGCACACGGAGCAGCTGGTGCAGGTCAGTGTGGGACGGGCTGGAGGCGGCCCCAGGTCCCTGCTGAGTGCTGGGACAGCCCGGGTGGGAACCCCGCCGGCATTCCCGCCTGGAGAAGGAATGGGAATGACAGGAATTACAGCAGCACCGCCTGCTTGGGCCACGGGGACAAGTCCAGGGGGTGCCGGAGGTGTGGTCAGCTCCCTTTCTGAGGAGGCCCCGTGTCCTGGTGCCTCGCTCCAGCGCAAGGAGGAGCAGAAGGGATGCCAAGAGCTGGTGATTACTGCAAGGAAAAGGAGGTGCCAAGTCACTGGAATTCTTAAAAGGAGTTGGTTCTGTGCTCACCCCCCTCCCTGCAGTCTTTGGGAGAGCCTGGTGTGCAGGGTTGGCACGGATCCTGCTCTGGGGTCACGTGGATAACGCAGCAAAGAAGGTCCTGCTCCAGTTCCCAAATTCCCACTCAGATCCCAAGGCACAAACTGGGGTGAAATACGAGCTGGTCCCTATCCCAAATTCCCACTGAGCTGGTCCCTATCCCAAATCCTGTGTGCTCAGCGCTGGGAAGTGGGAAGAGGTTGGCCATGGACATCAGGCCGTGCCTCTGGTACCCTGAACTGGAAAATAAATATCCCGTGGTCTGAATGTTCCCAAATTCAGAACTTTAATGTGCTCAAGGACAGTGTCCCATATCCAGACCCATGGCACAGCCCTCCAGGATGTGGGATTTGGTAGGGTTGAACCTGGAGAGAGGGAAAAAACCTGGGAATGGGCAGAATATTGATATTTCCTGTGCAAGGACATCATTTTAAGTTTTATAAGTAATACAGTTTCTACAAAAATGCGTGGTTTTACCACCTGGTACCTCTCCAGAATGCACATTTCTGCAGAAATGGAAAGTATCGAGCTGATTTGTGCAGGAAATATTATAATGGATCTTCAGCTGAACTTTTCTCTCTGAATACACTTTGGGAATCCGTTTGCTGGGAATGCCTCCTGTCCACTTCTCCACCTTTCGTGACCCTCTCCTGCTGTCTCCCAACCAGGATCAGTATGGGAACTATGTGATCCAGCACGTCCTGGAGCACGGCCGGCCCGAGGACAAGAGCAAGATCGTAGCAGAAATCAGAGGCAACGTGCTCGTGTTGAGCCAACATAAATTTGCCAGGTAGGAATTCTTTCCTTAAATTCTCCCTCTGGGAACATGGACACGTGGAAGAGCTGCAGAAGAGTTAAGGGTGGGTGAAAAGAGGTGAAAATTAGTTTTGCTTAGTAAAAAGATGTTATTTATAAGTGTTATAAATACAACCTGGGATGTGTCAGCCAGGTGAGTCTGCTGTGGGGGAGGATGGAGATGTGGAAGAGCAGCCCTGATCCAAGCTCCTGATCTTAACCAGGAGTTCTTGTGTGTTTGGGTGTATCTAATTTATTTTCCTGGGGTTGAAGTTGTCTCTACCCCTTGGATACTGAGAACATTCACTGCCCTGGGATGCTGTGTCCAGCCATGAGGAGGTTTGGGAAATCAGCACAGCACCAATCCATCCCTCTTCTCCCAGAGGAATTCCCACTCACAGCATCATTTCCCAGCTTTCTGCTGTGTCCCTTTGAGTCACACAGGGAGCCCTCCAAGGGAAGCCGCAGCATTCCCAGGTGCTGCAGAGCCACACGTGGCTGAAGGAAAATCCAGCTCTTTGTGGGTGTTGGGACAAAGCGACGCTTCCCACGTGTGTGAGCCCTGCTGGATGTGCTTCCAGCCCTCTGAACGTGAAGGCTGAGCTCTTCAAAGGCTCAGCATTCCCCCTTCCTCTGATGAGAGCACTCAGGGACACGAGGGAAACGTAACATTAATGAGGATTAGGAGAGCGTGGTCTTCACGTTGTTATTTCAGGTTCTCCCTCCCTGCCTTGCCTGGCTCTTTTTTCCCAAACTTCTTTCCAGCTGGAGCATTAATTAGTGGAGGGTCCCCTGAGCTGAGCAGACGCGCTGGGTGATCCCGTGAGTCGGGCGGGGATGTGGAGATGAGGCCAGCGCAGCTCTCGGTCCCCTTTCATGTACCCTACTTGTGGCTCTCCAGGGAGCTCAGGCTGCTCATTAATATATTCAGGAATTTTGGAAATCCTCTGCTTGGCTCAGATTTTCCATTCCTGAATGAGCATTTCCCTGTTGTTCTAACCTTGGATCTGCATTCCCACAATGTTCCAGTGTGGAGAAAATCAAAAGAACAACTTGGCCTCTCTGTTGAGAGGGTGGGCACTGACCTGACACAGCATCACTGGACACTGGGCACTGACCTGACACAGCATCACTGGACACTGGGCACTGACCTGACACAGCATCACTGGACACTGGGCACTGGCCTGACACAGCATCACTGGGCACTGGGCACTGACCTGACACAGCATCACTGGGCACTGGACACTGACCTGACACAGCATCACTGGGCACTGGACACTGACCTGACACAGCATCACTGGGCACTGGGCACTGACCTCACACAGCAGCACTGGGCATTGGCCTGAGCTGGTCCGGTTCCCGAATTCCCACTCAGATCCCAAGGCACCAATTGGGGTCAAATCTGAGCTGGTCCAGTTCCCAAATTCCCACTGACATCCCAAGTCCTGTTTGACATGGCTGACTCTGCCAGCACCTCTCTGTCCCGAGTGCCCTGCCCTTGGAGCAGCACAGGGCATGTCCTTGGGGTTGGATTTAAAGCTCTGAGGAGACATTCCCTGCCCAGCTCCCTGCTCCATTCCCAGCTCCCTGCTCCACTCCCAGCTCCCTGCTCCACTCCCAGCTCCCTGCTCCATTCCTAGCTCCCTGCTCCACTCCCAGCTCCACTCCCAGTTCCCTGCTCCACTCCCAGCTCCATTCCCAGCTCCCAGCTCCATTCCCAGCTCCCAGCTCCACTCCCAGTTCCCTGCTCCATTCTGAGTTCCCTGCTCCACTCCCAGCTCCCAGCTCCACTCCCAGCTCCCAGCTCCATTCCCAGCTCCCAGCTCCATTCCCTGCTGGTGGCTCCTCCTGCCCTTGCAGCAGCGTGGTGGAGAAGCGTGTGACACAGCACACACTGAGGTGCCATCGGTATATTCAGGAATTTTGGGAATCCTCTGCTTGGCTGAGATTTTTCATTCCTGAATGAGCATTCCTTGTTGTTTTAACCTCAAATCTCCATTCCCATTGTGTTCCAGCGTGGAAAAAGCCAAATCAAACAACGCAACTCCCTGGCTGCTTTGTTGTGAGGGTGGGCACTGAGCTCACGCAGCATCACTGCAGAGCTGCACACATCGGGGTGAAATGAAACCCGGGCTGCTCCATTTCCCACATTCCCACTCACATCCCAAGGCACAAATGGAGGTGAAATAGGACCTGGTCCGTATCCCAAATTCCCACCCAGATCCCAAGTCCTGCATGACATCGCTGAGCTCTGCCAGCACCCATCACCTGCCTTGTAGCGGCATAGGGGACGTTGTTGGGGTGGGATGAAGAGCTCAGAGGAGACATTCCCTGCCCAGCTCCCTGCTCCACTCCCAGCTCCCTGCTCCCATTCCCTGCTGATGGCTCCTCCTGCCCTTGCAGCAACGTGGTGGAGAAGTGTGTGACGCACGCGTCGCGCACGGAGCGGGCCATGCTCATCGACGAGGTGTGCACCATGAACGACGGCCCCCACAGTGCCTTATACACCATGATGAAGGATCAGTACGCCAACTACGTGGTGCAGAAGATGATCGACGTGGCAGAGCCGGCCCAGAGGAAGATTGTCATGCACAAGGTGAGCGGCTGGGGGCTCGGGAGGGACGGCCTGGCGCTGTCACCTGTGTGTGCGGGGACGTGGGGCTGGGGGGGAGCGGTGGCACAGGGGTTGGGGTGTTTCGGTAGGTGGAAGGTGGGAATTGCAGAGTGGTTTGGGGTGGGAAGGACCTCAAAACTCATCCAGTTCCACCCCAGGGACCCCTCCCACTGTCCCAGGCTGCTCCCAGCCCCGGCCAGCCTGGCCTTGGGCACTGCCAGGGATCCAGGGGCAGCCACAGCTGCTCTGGGAATTCCATCCCAGCCCCTCCCCACCCTCCCAGGGAACAATTCNGTGTCCCTGTGCCTGTGTCCCTCCATGTCCCTGTGCCTGTGTCCCTGTGCCTGTGTCCCTCCGTGTCCCTGTGCCTGTGTCCCTCCATGTCCCTGTGCCTGTGTCCCTGTGCCTGTGTCCCTCCGTGTCCCTGTGCCTGTGTCCCTCCATGTCCCTGTGCCTGTGTCCCTGTGCCTGTGTCCCTCCGTGTCCCTGTGCCTGTGTCCCTCCATGTCCCTGTGCCTGTGTCCCTGTGCCTGTGTCCCTCCGTGTCCCTGTGCCTGTGTCCCTCCATGTCCCTGTGCCTGTGTCCCTGTGCCTGTGTCCCTCCGTGTCCCTGTGCCTGTGTCCCTCCATGTCCCTGTGCCTGTGTCCCTGTGCCTGTGTCCCTCCGTGTCCCTGTGCCTGTGTCCCTCCATGTCCCTGTGCCTGTGTCCCTGTGCCTGTGTCCCTCCGTGTCCCTGTGCCTGTGTCCCTCCATGTCCCTGTGCCTGTGTCCCTGTGCCTGTGTCCCTCCGTGTCCCTGTGCCTGTGTCCCTCCATGTCCCTGTGCCTGTGTCCCTGTGCCTGTGTCCCTCCGTGTCCCTGTGCCTGTGTCCCTCCATGTCCCTGTGCCTGTGTCCCTGTGCCTGTGTCCCTCCGTGTCCCTGTGCCTGTGTCCCTCCATGTCCCTGCCAAGGCCGCTGGCCCTGCCCAGTGCCACCACGCTGCTGCCACCTCCGAGCCTTCAGCTGTTTATCAATTCCTCTGTCCCTTTAAAAGGGTTTGGATGTGACACTTCCCAGAATCCCAGGATCCCTGAGGCTGGGAAAGCTCTCCAAGGCCACCCAGTCCACCCTGTGCCCCATCCCCACATTGTCCCCAGAGCTCTGAGTGCCACCTCCAGAATTCCTTGGGCACCTCCAGGGATGGGCACTCCAAACCTCCCTGAGCAGTTCCAATCCCTGACCGCCCTTTCCATGGGGAAATTCCTCCTGATGTCCAAAACTTCCATGGTTCAGCATCACCCTGCAGTGTTTGACTGCACAGCCACTCCAGGGGTTCGTGTTTATCCCAAATTGAGACGTTTGGAATGAAATCTGCCTTGCTGCCATGCCCAGGGCCCTGTGCCCGCTGCTCCAGGGGCAGGAGCACTGGAAGCTGGGAACGGCTTCATTTTCCTGCTTTTAAAGTCACATTGGCGGGGCTTTGGAATGGCAGTGAATGGACAGTAACAGGATTTATGTGGGGGGTGGAACTGGGATGATTTTCTTTTCCTCGGTGACATTTTCTGGGGTTACTCGATGAGAAATCCCAGGTGCAGCCAGAGAAATGAAATCCTGACTGATCCAGGCAGGGAAAACTTGAGCTTTATTTATTTTTAATAAATTCAGGCATTCAAATGCTAATGAAGAATTTTTATTGTTATATTTAAGCATCCTTGACTAAACCAGGCTGATTTTTCTATAAAAAGGGGGAATTTGTGTGAGTGGAGCTCGTTTGACCTCCACGTGCATGGAATCAACACAAACAGCTGGAATAATCCTCAGGGATGTCAGTTCCTAGGTTTAGGAACCACACAGAGTGGTTCTTTTAACCCCAAATGTGTTTTAGTGCACAAGAAATGCTAAAGATAATTAAATAAAGATAATTTAATCAAGATACCTGGCAAGGGATACACCCAATTTATCTGTGGCAGAAGGGCCCTGGATTTGCTGATCTACAACACCAATCTCTAATTTTTTTTTGTATTAAAAAAAATACAAATGATTGCTCCTGACGTTCCATGGTTTCTTTTTCCTGTCGAGCAAAGCCTTTGGAATGAAATGCAAATTAGATTATCAGTGGGGCTGTCAAAAATAGCTCAGGGCTGACAGCTAAATGGGCCTGAGTGGATGTGATTTCAGCTGTGATCCCAGGCTGCAGGAAAGCCTGGGAAAACGGAGCCAGGGGCTGCAGGAATGGCTGGGGATGGTGGGAAACAGCAGGCTGGGATGGGGTTAAAAATGGGATTTTATGGAAGTTTTTATTTTAAAAAAATAAATTGGGAAGGGATTTTAACAGTTCTGGCAGTGAAGGGGGAAAGTGAAAGGGATGAAGCAGGGCAGAGAAGGAATGGTTGGAATTGGAGCTTCCCTGTGTCATTCCTGCTGGGAATGGGGAGCCAGGCTCGGGCTTGGGGTGCTTGGAACGTGGGTCCTTGGAGTGGAGCAGGAACGGGAGGGACTGGAGGCTGAGCTGCCCGGCCAGGATGGGTTTGGGGTGGGTTTCCTGGTCATGGTCAGTGATGGACCCTTGGAGCGGGGAATGCTGGACATCAGGCCAGGATAGTCCCCCTTGGAGAGGAGAAAATGGTAAAATCATGGAATCCTGGAATGGTTGGGGTTGGAGGGACCTCAAATCTCACCCAGTACCACCCCTGCCATGGCAGGGACACCTCCCCCAGCCCCGGCCAGCCTGGCCTTGGGCACTGCCAGGGATCCAGGGGCAGCCACAGCTGCTCGGGGAATTCCATCCCAGCCCCTCCCCACCCTCCCAGGGAACAATTCCTTCCCAATATCCCACCTATCCCTTCCCAGGCAATGGGAATCCATTTCATTCAAAGCCCTGGTGCTTGCCCTCTGCAGAGCCCCACTGGGAATTCGGGAACACCGCCCCGATTCCCAGGAACTGCGCGGTGCCACTCGGATGTTCGGGTGTTTGTTTGGCTCTGCCCCACTCGGAGCTCACCAGGGATGGGTGGAGCCACATTTCCACCATCCCAAATCCCGACTTTTCCTGCTTTTCCCGGCAGATCCGGCCTCACATCGCCACCCTGCGCAAGTACACCTACGGGAAGCACATCCTGGCCAAGCTGGAGAAATACTACATGAAAAATGGGGTGGATTTGGGGCCCATCTGCGGCCCCCCCAACGGCATCATCTGAGCAGGGGCCGCCTCCGGAGCCACTCCAGGATCCCAGGAACCCATCCCGGAACCCATCCCGGAATCCACCCACGCCACCCGCGACGGTTCTGAAAAACAACAACAAACCCACAAAAAACAAACAAAGAAAAGCAGAAAAAAAAAAAAAAAAAACGAAACAAAAAAAGAGAAGCCTTTGTAAATTTCTTTAATTTTATTATGCATAACATGTACTAATTATTTTTTTTAATTAACTAATTGCCCTGCTGTTTTACTGGTGTATAGAATTCTTGTACATAGGTCTCAGATGTACATGGAAGGCCACATTTTTGTTCACTGTTGTATCTATAATTCCAAATGTGGAGACTTTCAGGGTGGTTGGTTTGAAGACAGCAAACGAACAATAAAAAAAAACCCCGTTTTTAATTCATCATTTTTTGCAAATACCTTTTTTGGGTTTTTTTTTAATTTTTCCTCCTTTTAAGCCCAAAAATCAGCAAGAAGTTGGGATTTTAGTTCAGTGACACCGCTGGTAGAAACACTGAAAAGAGAAAAATTCAACTTGCTAAAGTTTGGTTTTAAAGACGCCAAAATACAATTTTTGGGGACTTTTTAATGGCTTGATTTCTCTTTTATTTGTGACTCTGACATGCTGGAGGAGGGAGCTTCGCTGGCGTTTCGAGAAAACACCCAGAGATAATTTTAAAGCGGAGGATTCGGGGGATTTTTCACTGCCCCGCTCCTCTGCTCACCTGGAGAGACACAATTTGATTATTTAGCATGAGGAAAAACATTTAAAAAAAAAAATCCAACTCGGCTTTGGTCTTGCTTCTATAAATATATAGTGTATACTTGGTGTAGACTTTACATATATAAAAATTTGTAGTATTTTCTTGTTTTGATGTCTGATCTGTATCTATAATGTACCCTAGTAGTGGAACATACTTCTGACTGTACAATTGTACATTTGTAAACCTCTGTAATGTAAATGTGGAGAAGTTTGAATCGACATAAAACCCGTTTTTTGGTAAGAAAACAGGAAAAAAAAAGAATTAGCAAAAACCTGTGCATTTCAGTGTATATTCACACCTTTTATGGTCGTAGCATATAGTGTTGTATATTGTAAATTGTAATTTCAACCAGAAGTAAATTTTTTCTTTTGAAGGAAATGTTCTCTTTATACAGCCTAGTTAATGTTTAAAAACAAAAAAGGAAGAAAAATAACTGCTTGGTTTTATTTGTCACCTAGTTGGACGGTAGAGATCCTTTCTAAATGTTCTACAGACCTGATTCAGTTCCAAATAGTGTTTTTTTGAATCTTACAAAGTAATGTTTTGCTTCTTTTGTGACAGTAAGAAACAAAAAAGTGCAAAAGTACAGCCCCCCCCCCCCCCCGGTTTTCCTTACAATCAGAGTCCCTTTTCACCTTGTAAAGTGTGAATCACCTCCCCCTTTTTTGTACAGAAGATGAACTGTATTTTGCATTTTGTCTACTTGTAAGTGAATGTAACATACTGTCAATTTTCCTCGTTTGAATATAGAATTGTAACACTACACGGTGTACATTTACAGAGCCTTGTGTATATTTCCAATGAACTTTTTTGCAAGCACACTTGTAACCATATGTGTATAATTAACAAACCTGTGTATGCTTATGCCTGGGCGACTATTTTTTGTAACTCTTGTGTAGATTGTCTCTAAACAACGTGTGATCTTTATTTTGAAAAATACAGAACTTTGGAATCTGGCTCTGGCTTCCGTGGAATGGTTCGTGGGAGTCCAGGGGCAGGGCGCGGGGAAGGGCTGGAGCTGGGATTTCCCTGGAATGCTGGAGTTTGGAGCTTCAATCCGGGAGCAGGGTGCGGGGAAGGGCTGGAGCCGGGATTTCCATGGAACGCTGGAGTTTGGAGCTTCAAAACAGCTTCAATCTCGGAGCGGGAGCGGGACACAGGGAAGGGCTGGAGCCGTGCCGGAGGGTCGGGATGGAGGGCAAGGAAAGGTTCCTCATCCTGCACGGGCTCCCCAGGGCACAGGGAGGGTCTGAGACCTCTCCCGTGGAGCTGCCCCAGCCCTGGAGCCCCCAAAATCAAGGATGTGGAGCAGCTGGAGAGAGTCCAGAGGAATCCACGGAGCTGCTCCAGGGCTGGAGCCCCTCTGGAGCTGGGCTGGGAGAGCTGGGGGTGCTCAGCTGGAGAGGAGAAGGCTCCAGGGAGAGCTCAGAGCCCCTTGCAGGGCCTGAAGGGGCTCCAGGAGAGCTGGAGAGGGACTGGGGACAAGGCCTGGAGGGACAGGAGCCAGGGAATGGCTTCCCAGTGCCAGAGGCCAGGGCTGGATGGGATATTGGGGAGGAATTGTTCCCTGATCCTTCTCCTCGTGGTTTTTTTCTGTTCTCCCACCCCTCCAGGCTGGGCCTGGAGCTGCTGGTTCCGCCCCCACTCATCTGCTGCCCCCGTGATGTCCTGGTGTCCTTTACTCCCCCAGTTCCCTCTTTAGGGAAGCCCCAGCTCCCCCTTTTGTCCCCTGTGTGAACAGAACCCCAAAATCGGCCTCTCCTTCCCACCAGTTTCCCCCATTTGCAGCATCCGGGACCTTCCCTGTCCCTGTGCTGCACTTTGCTGGATTTAAAACCCCTTTCCAGAGGGACTTCTAGGGAATCCTGAGGAATCTGGGAACGTGTGGAGGCAGGGTCATGTGTGGTAAAGCAATGGAGGGGAAGAAAATCCCTGTTTTACAGGAAATCACTCACTTTGGCTGGGCACGTGGAAAGGGCCGGTTTTGAAGCCCGGACTCTTCCCACGCCCCATTCCCACCCCTGAGCAGGGTCCAGCACCCCTGGGACCCCTCACTGGGACTGACCTGGGACCCCACACTGAGATTTATCTGGTGATGCCTTAGGTTTTAACTCTGATATTTTTCAAATTCTGCATTCCCAGTGTGTGACTCTGAGCTGCCTCGCAGCCTGGCAGCTGCTGCTCTCTCATGCTCACACAGACATAACAAAGCCTCTCCAGGCCTGCTCTGCAAGGACACCCAGCCCGTCCCAGGCCCAAAATGTGTAACCCAGCACCTTGAGAAGGGGGGCGAGCTGAGGGGCAGTTCCATCATTAGCTAAAGTTTAATTGGTGAGTTTATGCTGATCTGCAAATGGACCAAACCTGTAACAGTGTGAAGAACTCGTGACTCGGGGTCCATCTCGGGTGCAGCCTTTGGCCTGCCCAGGGTGTGCCTCTGAAGGCCTTTCCAATAAATACCCACCTTTATTCCCTCACTCTTGTGTAGTCTCTGTTTCCAGGCTGGCCTTTTAGGCATCACTGGGACCCCGCACTGGGACTGATCTGTTCTCACCCCGCTGGTGTTCAATTCAGCAGGAGCTGGTTTGGGTTTTGACACCGCTTCTGCCCAGGGTTTGAAGCCGCCCTGTGACCCCACATCACCCCGAGCCACCAAGGGCCTGGGCACTCGTCCTGTGGGGTTTTAGAGCTCTTTGGGGGTCTTTGAGCTCTTCACCACCTCCTTTATCACCCAGCTGCAGGGTTGGGGGCAAACACCATGAAAAGAAGGGACATAAATCCATATTTTAACGTTTAATTTAGCTCTGAGGTTTCAATTCGGGCTGGAGAGGAACGGGAGTATGCCCAGGCTCTGTTTGTTACTCCACACTCCTGCGGGTCGGGGCCAGCCCTGGGCAGCCTTTGCACCCCGAGGTGTTGGGGATGGGGTCGGCTCTGAGCCACAGCTCCTGGCCCTGCCGGGTGCCGGAGGGGACACGGAAGGACACGGGAAGGACACGGGTGCCCTGTGCTGGCCCTGCTTCGGTCCCTCCTGAGCACGGCTGGGGGTTGCTGCTGGACAAGGGCTGTGAAGGGATCCGCATCACCCCAGCCGGACCCGCGGGGACCCCCCGGTCCCACCGCACCGCCCAGGCCCGAGGGGACACGAGGGGACCGGAGCTGCCGCTGCCACCGCGGCCGCAGCGGGGACAGGGACCCGGCGGCAGCGCCCTGCGCCCCCCCAGCCCCTCCCGTGGGCCCCCACCGACCCCCGCCCTCCTTCAGGGGCCGCCCCTGGGGCGCCATCCCCGGGTGGGGACACGCGGGGACCCCGCGGCCCCGG
>VXBT01001214.1:0-11147 GCA_013400235.1 Oriolus oriolus | reverse complement strand
GCAAGTGCCCATTGCTGGGTCATACCCAGTTTCTCATCCACCAGTTCTTCAAGTCCCTTCAACCCCTATTGTTACCAAGGGTTGCCCTGACCCAGGTGCAACACCTCACAGTTAACCTTGCTGGACCTNTCACAGTTAACCTTGCTGGACCTCTTGAGGTTCACATGGGCCCACTTCTCTAACTTGTCTTGATCCCTGTGAGTGGTATCCTGTCACTCAGCTGTATTAGCCACAATACTCAGCTTGGTGTTGTCTTCAAACTTCCTGAGGCTGCACTTGATCTGCCTATTAAAAAGTCCTGATCACAGTATGGATCCCTGAGGGACAGCACTTGTCACTAGTCTCCACCTCGACACTGAGCCATTGATGACTGCTCTCTGGATGTTCCATCCAACCAGTTTCTGACCCACCAAACAGTACACCCATGAAACCTCAACTCCTCCAATTTAGAGAGAAGGAGATTGTGGGGGGCTATTTGAAAGGCTTTATAGAAGTCCAGATAAATGACATCTGTAATCCTTCCCTTGCCCATTGACATATTCACTCCACCACAGAAGGCCACTGGGCTGGTCAGGCAGGATTTCCCCTTGGTGAAGCTGGCTGTCTCAAACCACATCCGTCCTCCATGTGCCTTAGCACAGCTTCTAGGAGGATCTGTTCCATCATCTTCCCAGGCACAGAGGTGAGTGAGGCTGACACGCTGGTAATTTCCAGGGTCCTCATTTCTACCTTTTTAAAATATGGGTACAATATTTCCCTTTTTCCAGTCACTGGGGACTTCATCTGATTGCCATCCCTTTTTCTGCTGGTATCAAGGTGCTTGCTTACACATTGCACTAGGTGTAGTTTTGCAACCTCTTGCCTGTGGTAAAATTGCATTTATCCACGGCAATTTTACCCATGTCCTAAGGACAGCTTCATCTTCCCTCTCAAAGCTCTTGTCTTTCACTTTAGTTTATCAACCTATTGACAGACATCAGTTGCCTTTTTTTCTTGTCCTTCAGTCTAGCTGATCAAGTGGTCCAGACTCATTTAGTCTTATCTGCATGCCAGCAGCCTTTCACAGTACCTTTTGTACCCGGAGTTAATCTTCACATTCATGACAATACTGTAGGTAGAATTCAAGAAGTGCTGCTGCTAATATCTGCTACAATGGCACTAATAATTCTGTCACAAAATATTTTCTCTTGTATTCTAGGAAAGCGCTGGCTTTGTTTAGTGGCTATGTTTCAATGATGGTATTATAGAGTCTGACATTAGCTAACATGACTTTTTAAATTCAAAATTATATTCTGAGAGGTTGTAAAAGAAGTTCTAGGAATTTCTTACATTTACATTATTTTGCACCTTGTCTGAATTAATTTAATCAGCCTGAATTATCCCTTGAGGTCATGTAGCAATTTCTGCATGATATTTCAATACTTTTTTATTAATAATGACTTCTAATATTATACCATCTGTACTTTTCATTAGCGGATCTATGCTCTCAGATGAGTTCCATAATGACCTTATATTTTCTAGTTGTTTTCACTCATTTTCTACTGAGTATTTCTTGCAAACACTTTGCTGGACACTTTTTTCACTTCACTTCCAACATGTATCTTCCTCCCTTCTATTTGCAAATAAATTATCTTTATGTCCCTCTGCTGGTTGGCTACCAGGTATTCAAATGTGCCCTCCAGGCAATTTCCAGTAAAGGACATAGTGCTAATAGAAGAGAAAAGTTAAGAAAGCAAGCAGCAGCATTCTCTTCCCGTTCCTCTGCTCAAACAACAGCCAAGCAAGATGTAACTAAAATGTCAGAGTCAGATTTCTAGTCACACACTCACGTATGCTCGGAGTCCTTTTTGGGAAGCAAAAAGAAAGAATGGCAGAAAATAAAAAATGATACTAGTGAGCTGTTGTTCTTTTTTCCTGCTTATCTGCTGTATCACTGTCCTCCAACACTCATTCTAAGCTACACAATTGACAGGCTTCCTGAGATGTGAACTGTTAGTGTCTGTGTTTATGTGTTTATTTAGCATGGCCTTGAGAACTCTCTTGTGAAGACCCCCACCCCTCAATTCTTAAAAACCAAACTGCTTAGAGCAGGTTGCAGCCTTTGCAATAGCTGCAGAGTGCTTGGAGATGGAAACCTGCCTTGGTTCTGGTATCTAGCCTGAAGGCAGTCCTCTGGAGTCAGCATGCCTAGAATATTGCATCAAGAGGTCCTCTCTTCTCCTAAGGCCTTAACTATGGTTAAGTGATGAAGAGATGAATCTAATTTAAATGTGTGCATACTCTAGGGTCCATGTTAATTAAACTATAACAGAGAGTGAATTGTTAATTTTATTTTATTCAGCGAGATCAAGGAGACAAGTAAAACAGTAATTAAAAAGAGCACCCTCTGCATGCTTATCAAGTTGCTTTGGATGTTTGCTTGTTTGTCATAGAAACACTCAAGTTGCAAAGGAAAGTCTGAAATGCAAGGGTTGTATTCAGTCATATAGATTGTGTATAACTGAACATGCTAGCATCAAAATGAATCAATTGCCTTTTACAAATGGAAATTAACTGCTTGACAGAAGCTAGAAACAATGATTTTTCCCCTGTTATTAGCAGACAGTATCACTGACGAACAGTAAGCTAAATCAGAATCCTTGGACATGTCATGTGGCAATTTATATACTTACAGGAAACCTTTAATCCTAAAATCCTTGTAATGTTCTATCTGGGAAAATTCACATTATAAATTTTAAAAGTCTCAGCCTATTTTCCTTAAAGATGAAATATATCCCCTCCTGTATTAGGATGGAATCTTTTGGTGCAGGGATACTTGAGGAAACCAATGCTAACCTTCATGATTTTGCTCCTGTATGAAGGGAGCATCACTGATTTCAGTGGAGCTGTCACTGAGCTGTAAAAAGGCAGTGACATGAAAGTCAGTCCTTCTGTAAGTTTCAAACACGAGCTATCATGTTAAGAAATTCAAAGGAAGAATATGGGTGCTATTAGACTTCTGCAGGGAGTGCCTCTGTGAAACATGCCTAGTGCTGTTTGAAATATTGTGGGAGTCACCTCTGCCTGCTGCCCTGGAAGGAGGGGAGACCACTGACTGCTGCCCAGGGCCAGACATATAAGACTGTGCAGGAACTTCTCTGCTGCTTACAAACCTAGACTAGTCTCCCTGCACCCTTGCTGAGCGTCTGTCACCTTGGAAGTACTGCTTACTGCTTCCCCAGCAGCAGGATGGCACAGAACCATGGCTGTCATTCAGCTGTACCAGCAGCTTCTTCCTGCAGGAGAAAAAGGGTGTTTGCTTCCATGGCACTGGCCTGTGAAAGAAATACACGACTTTTCCTAAAGAGACACATCAGTTCTGTGCAAGCTCTCATACCTCTAGTGTATTACTCATTGATTGTTGATACAATCCTGGATCTCTAATGACATGGATGATTTTTCCTTTTTTTTTCCCTAGTTTGTTATATAGACTGAAAGCTGCAGGCCTCTACCATGCTCAGCAGTATTTGTTATTTATCAACAGGACTGAATGGATTTTGAGACCATTCAGACCAGACAGCTTTGAAATGATGAAAATCTTGCAGGATTCAACGAATTTTGTATAAGTAGGGATCTGGTGTGAAGGAGATCGACCAGTCAGAGGACTTGCAGGCAGATGTGGAGTACTATAGCAAATCGTAACAGGGCATAATATATGGGGCAGTTCTCACTGCTTCTCCTGAGGAGTCTAACCTTAGATGTTCCTCGATTTACAAAAGAGAAGGTCTGACTACTCCTGCCCAAGTACCTGCTGAATAAGTTTTTCCTCAAGAACTAAAGTCTGATGCTTATTGGTAAATGTTTAGGAGCCTGGACCCCATGGAGATGTCTAACTGGTGGGCTGCAGCTATGCCACAGCCACTGTTGCTGGAGAATTCTTGATTCCATTTCATTAACTCAGGACACAGAAGAGGGATGTAACTGTTGTGATTTTCTTTAAAGACTAGGATTATCCGAAGATGAGAGTAATTACAAGTTTTCCCTCCAGCTACTCATGTGAAGGCAATTTGGATAAAGCTTTGAAAAATGAGAAAGCAGTGTAGCACAGAAGGAACAGAGAGAGGTTATGCACATATCACTAAATCACTAAACAGTTCAAATTAAAATTTCAAAGAGGTTAATGCATCTAGTCAAAGTCAATCTTCTACTGCTGATGATTAGGGTGAGTTCAGAATTCTGGTAAGATGAAACTTAGTATACTAACTTTGTAACTAAAGATGGCTTAATGGATAAAGCTGCTTTGAGGAACCAATGTGTATTTGGATGGATAATTCATACACTATAAAACTATGCATCTGACTAACAGAATTTACAACTGAAAAGATTCAGGACCTCATTCCACTTGTATTAAATAAATTATAAAGCTGTTCTGAACTTCAGTGGGAGCAGAAGCAGAGCATAAGTTACGAATATTGCAGTGTAAAATGAAAGAATTTAAAACTAGTAATAAGGCAGTGCAAGGCAGGCAACAGGCAGCCCATAGCCTGTGGCCTGGGCCACTACACAAGTTGCTCTGCATAATTCCCATCCAAAGGTGACAGGCTTTGTGCTGTGAAACAGGGCTTGCACTATGCCATGTGACCAGTCTTTCTGATGGGTGAGATTTCTTCTCTAAAGGGTTAAAGAATCAGTTCAGGCCCTCACCTCTCAGGGGTCAGTCAGCATTTAGGAAAAAGGTGGAAGTGGGGAAAAGAGTGTCTTGCTGACTTTAGATGCAGAAGTATGTACTTCGTAAAGGATTTTTAAAAATTATATGTCTCAGACACAACATTACTGAGTCTTCAGGGCAGAAATTGGCAACCTAAATCCAGCTGCAAGAGCAGACAAACACTTACTGCAGAAATACCCAGCACTTCTGTCAGAGATGCAAAGAGGTGCACAAGAATGTGGGTTTGTTAGAAATGGGAAGCCCGGATTATGGATCTGCGTGCTTGCTACAAAAGGCCTGCAGACTTGCCCATCTGCATGAGGTTGAAAAACAAGCCTACAAACTGGCTCTTACTTGATTCTCTTGTTTTAACTGTGAGCCATTCCTTAGGGAAAGGAGGGAAGAAAAGGACCTTTATAAACCTGGAATAAAAACTCCTGTGTTTAGCAACACTTTCTCTCTACTTCTGTAATTGTTTAACTTAAGGCCCTCCCTGGACCAAACATATTATGTAAAAACGTCAAATTCCCTATCAAAGTAAGATTTCTCTGATGTTCAGGGCACTGTCTGAGCAGGACAATGGGAAAAGTGCCAGCAGAAATAAATGTACAGTCTTGACTTTCAGACAGCTGAGGGCAAAACAGTCCCAAAGGATTTTGTTTAAAAATATTTTCAAAAAATAATGAGAAATAGGAAAAGTGCCCTGAAAGGCACAGAATACAAATTAATTTAATAGTTTTTTTGAAGCTTAGTTTGCAGTAAATAGCACTTGCATGCTAAAAACTGTTCAGAGAGATTGGTTACTTTAATATTAATGTACAGGATAAATTGTCTCTAAACTCTCTGTGTTCTAGAAGAGTGAATGCTCCAAGAGTTTACATCTTTCACCAAGGTGGACAGAGAAGGAAAAGCAATGTGGTTTTGCTTATAAACAATCTGGAACTAGAGAGGCAATTAAAAGAATAAATAGAAGCCATTGAAAATGTAATCTAAAAGTTAAACAGTCCTTCTGTGACAAGGGTTTTTAAAACCATTTTCACTAGACTAGTGCTAAAGGGAAAAGTCAATTACAGCAACAGTAAAGAAGAGCAGACTGTCAAAGAATAAGTTTATAGAAAAGAAGTGACCAGAATTTGTACATTTTTCAGGCAGGTCCCATGGACACATCATAATAGCTTAAAGCAAATGAAGCATCTCTCAGCTGTAGTACTGGGTGGTATTTGAAAGTTCTCTCTCTCTGAAATCCAGGAAAAAAAACCCACAATGGAACAAACTCCCATTGCACACTTCTTCCAGAAAAATCCCCACAAGACAAGCCCTGAAGTTCAATGCAATATATTAGGAAAACAAGACATCTTTGTGGCCCTTTTACTGGGTTTTCTGTGAGAAAGAAAAAGCTCTGAGAAAGCGCAATGCTACAACGTGCAAAAGACCTAGCTTATTTTGTTCTGTGAGAATATCTCAAGATGGAAACATTTCAGATCTTCTCATCTGTGTTTTGTTTTGGGACAGGGATTCATCATGCCAGGAGGACAAGATTTGACAGAACAGTGCTGGGCCCAAGTCCTCTCTCTTCCATGGCCTAGGCCCAAGAGAGGAGTTCAGGACAAAATGTAGGGGTGGTGGCGCTGTGGATCCTGGTTCCTCATACGCAGTTTTTGTCCCTCCTTAAATGCCTTGTTCTATTGTTAATGCTGTAAAATGAAAACGAAATTTGAATCTAAATTCTTACTAAAATGAAAATGGGATAGGCAATTCCATTCATGAATATAGGTGAACAATGTCAATATACGTGATTTTGAATTGGCCTCTGCAACTTATCTTAATATTTGACTGCCTCCCAGTCAGATATTAAGAGAATAGACACATACCTGTTGCAGTGCGCTTTTGTGTATTTGAGGAGCCTTAGAGCCCGAGCTCTCCCCCTGTTAGGGTGACTTCCCACTAGGCCTTGCTTTAACATGCAAATCCTTTGGTTTTGGTTGGTTTCCTTATTTCCCACCCTGTTTTATGTACGACTCTTTGAATATGTATGCCTTGTCCCCTATGTGGTTATGTTCTAGAGTCTTCTAAGTTATTCTGTACCCCATTGGTCCCCTGTTCCCTTGTTCCTCCCCATGCCTCCCTCACTGGTTTATCCCTTGTCACTCCATGCCCTCTCTGCCTCCTGGCCCTCATCCTATTGGCTTTGGTTGTCTCTCCGTCCCTTGTACCTCCCCCATATATAAACCCTAAACACTCCATTTTGTTGTCTTCTCTCCCTGGAGCCCTTCAAGCGCACCACCACCAATAAAGCCTTGGAACTCCATACTGGAGACCCCTCTCCTCCTTTGCCTTCGCTGTCGCACCTTTGCCACCGACAGCTGCCAGCCCTTTGCAGGAGGTTTCAGGGCAGACACCTCGCCACTCGGCCGCTAAGCTCTCGTCTGCCCAGTGACCACCCTGCGTCCCAGGACCTGCAGAGCAGGCCATCTGCTTGGCCTCTGGGTGGTCAAGCAGTCTGCGACACATACGCACTTTAAAAATACTTTTTGTATTAAGTAACTATTCCATTTTTTTCAGTGTGTATAAGTCTCTTAAATCTCTTCTGTGAATTGAGTGTCTTGGTGCAGTTGCAGGTCAAGAACAATTAATCTCCTACATGCACATCAGATGTCTCAGTCAAGCTCTGTAATAGAAAAGTTTATAGGTATAAAGTCCAGCATGTTTTTTTTAGCAGCCAGAGAAATTTAAGTCCATATGCTACATATTCTATGTCTCCCCAAATGGTTTAACCTATTTCTTAGTTGTATGTGATTTACTTAGTCAGCCTCTGCAATTCTTGTTATTTTCCTGGTAGGGTACAGATTATTAAAATTTCTGCTTACTGGCATTTGAAATGCTTTCTTTATTGCAGAAGCAGCTTTAACATTTGTTATTTCACTTAGAAGATACTTAAAAGTCCATCAGTGATTTTACAAGTAACTTCCAAAAACATCAACTGTAGCTATGTTGGCAAGGTTTACAGTGTGGTATTCTGTTGGCTTTGCCTAATTTTATTACCTATTTTAACAAAAAATTTCATCCAAATGTAAGATAATGAGTGAAGATCACTTAAATAGAACAGAGCATAAAGGCACCAATCACAGTGCATATTGACCAAGAAAGAAAACTGTGAGCTGTAAAGACAACAAATCGTTTATGACAATTGTACTATAAAGAAAGGTGGAAAACCTGATTACAGTCTTGCTTCTTCCAGTAGAATAGTAATATCCCTGAGTCTGAAAAAGGCATGAAAGTAATGTAAGACCACAATCACATCCAAGGGGCAGTTCAACATACACTGGCAACAGAACCAAAAACAAGTCAGAGGAAGTAATTTAAAGTGATTATCACATCAAGCCGATGATTTCATTTTTGTGCATTGCCTACTTTTTTGGGTTTTTTCTGTACAAAAGCATCAACCCAAATACTTCAATAAAAACAATAATAGAGACACTGTAATTCTACAGAACACTTCCAATGAAACTGGACATTATTTTGAGCTTATATGTGTTGAAACTATTATGTTCCCCAGTAAATAAATATTTTACCTTGAGTATTTTCTTTTTCAGGCTGTTATCTTGGAGATCAGAAGAAGACAAACAAACATATCTAAAATTATATGAATGGGCTAGAAAGCACTGCTGTTAAATTCCTTGTAGAGCCTCACCCATTGTCATGACACATATCACCCTTCTGTTGAGAAATGAGATGGCAGATGAGAACTTGGAAGTATTTTCCTATAAACCACATTTGCTTTGTGGTCGCTGTGGGCAACCAGTTCCTTTCCTTTGGCTGAGCAAATTATACCATGCTCCATACAGCCTCAAATTCTTGAAATTGTGCTCCATAAGCTCAGGAGAGGGAAAGGTGGATAAATACATTTTGGAATGGAGGGATAACTGGACAGGAGGAAGAGATATTTTATTACCTCATTGTAAATTAGCTCTTAAAGATTTCAGGGCATAATTTTCAGGTCTCAAAGACAACTAGAAGTATTTCCTTTTTATAAAGACATAATTTGATTGGATGGGTTCCTAATTACTCTGATGTTCAGCCCATCATTGTTTTTATGACTGCATGACCATTTGCACTGTAATAGTCATACAAAGAATTTTGAAATGAACAGTTGTCTGTTGGTTTCCTTTCTATTTCTGGGCAACCAATCTAGGACCAAGACAGTAAATTTACACACAGTGTTCAAGGCAAGGAAATGTATTGAAATTTATGCAAGGAGAATGCCAGTCAACTCAACAGTCATCAGCTTTCCACCCATTAATGCTGCTTGGATGTAATAGGGAAAAGAGTGTCGTCCCTAGGAATGAGCAAACCTGATTATTTTTGAGAGGAAGATTCAGTGCAGTGATATCACTCCCTGCATTTCCAGACTTGTGTAATCTGTACAGGAATCCTTGCTCCACCCCTTTCCCTGATTCCCTGTTAAAATATTGTATTGCAGGATGTGCTAATTATATGTTCCTACGGACTAGTTAAAATTTAGTTATTGTACTCAAATGGCAAAGTCTGATTGTAAATATTTTCAAGAGTTTAGGCAGACCAGGCTGGCAGGATGCTGCTCTGTGGTGCCTGACAGTGCTCTCTGTAGGCCAACAACCAAGTGAGATTAACAAGCTGCATAACACTGCAAACACTCTTGAAGGAGAGAGCCTATAAATATGTCCCTGAAAGGGCCAGACAAGTGCCTTCTGAATAACAATTGCAAATGAGAAAAATTTTCTGAGAAGGGAGGACCCTTTTTATCATGGAAAACTTCCTTTTCACTCCTAATAATAAGTAAGAAAACACCTTTCTGAGAATTTTTTTTTTGAAGAAAGCATCTTTTCTTGTAAATACAAAGTTTTGTTACAAACTACAACGCCTCTCTCTTATTCTTTTACTGCATTTTAGATTACTTAGATTTTTGTTTTTAAGTCACTGTGACTCATTGTGTGTAGAAATCAATTCTATTATGGAAAAACAAACCAATGATTCGACAGGGCTTTATACAGTATTAAAGTAAAAGCAAAAAGCTTTCTGTGTAAAAAAGAAGTGAAACTGAAATGAACTGGATCTTAGAGAACAGAACAAGAAAATCACCCACAAAATAAAAAGAAAAGGTTCCTTTACCAGCTGGGTATCTCAGAGTAGCTGTGCCATTTGCTGTGGCAATCAAAGGTGTTCTCCTTGGTTATCTTCTATGTCCCTCTGTCTAAGGCAGAAGCAAATGTGCACTTGCATCTTACCTCCTCCCTGAATCACAATCTGATGTTCCAGCTCTGACCCCTTTTTATCATCAGTTTAAGCTAAGAAAGCAGGCTGGGATACATATACACATTTTCTTCAACTATCCCTGCTGTGTGAGAAGTAACCTCTCGTAAATGTGCAGGCCAAACAGCGTGGGGTGGTAATATCTTAAACCTTGAGAGCAAACACAGCTAAGGCTTGTCCTTCAGTGTCCCACTGGCAGAAACGCTGCTGGAGGAAGACTAGCACAACATGCAAAGCAGACTATTCAAAGATTTGTCAAACCCTTTTCAACAGTAGGCTGCTTAAAGGATTGCTTTTTGTCTTTCTGGTCAGAAACCCACACGATCAGAACACGGCACTGCCAGAGCAAGGCTCTTATCAAATGACAGGAGAGAAGCAATAAAATGTGGGAAATGAAAAAGTGAGGAAAAAATTTCCCACATTTGAAATATTATTCATGTTGATTCTAGCAGTGGGGGCAGCGTTATGGAGAGCCTGCTTTCTGGATTGGTTTGGTCAAGATCATGAGGATGGAGACCCTGGGCTCTTGGATAGGATGATTTGAATATCCTAGAAGATGGAGAAAGGGGTTGAGAAAGACTGCTCCATCCTGCTCTCCCTTGTTCATGATACTGAAGTTGATCTCTGGACCGTGGTAGCAATAAGTAATTCTCATTATTTTGTATGCCACTTAGGTTCACTTCCATACAGGCCACAGTTCTCCTTGGGAAATGAATAGGATATCATCACCATTCATGGACTACAGAAATTCAAGTTACTGCTAGGGCTAAGCCAGCTTTTCTGTCTAATTTGCTGACCAGTCCAAGACAGTTTATCTTCTAGAGCACACTGTATTTTCTGCTGTTTGAGAAATTCATACACCACTGTAAATAAGCCAATGCTAAGCAACTTTGGAAGACAAATTCTTTAAATATTTGCTTGTATCACACATTGGTGAAAAGAGTGAGTTATAAAAATTTACCAAGGAGCAAAATGCAAGATTTTTTATTAGAAATGAGGTCATAGAATCATAGAATCACAGAAAGTTAAGGGTTGGAAGAGATCTTAAAGACCATCTAGCCCCAATCCCTGCTGCTATGGGCAGGGGCACCTATCATTTGGCCAGGTCTCTCAAGGCCTTATCCAACATGGCCTTAAACACTCTCAGGGTTGAGGCATCCACAACCTCCCT